>JAKNSH010129547.1:0-11196 GCA_027790015.1 Cymbopogon flexuosus | reverse complement strand
CGCTTTTTGGCTACCTGCATGCGTGACTTCTTAAAGGTCAGAGGTTAGTGAGTTGTGGGACCTACTGTGATGACGTGGCTTCACGAAATCGCAGAAAAATCTTATAGTGGGGTTTGTTTTTATTAGATATATAGATAACTAAAATTGGATCCCAACATAAAAATTGGATAACTAAGGATCAATCAAGCATTCCAAAACATAATCAAACCATATCACACCTAAATATCTAAAACTCAATCAACATATATGAAGAAACTTATTTAACCAATGCATTGCAAATTAATTCAAAATGATGATTTGCACACATATAATGGCATGATTAATATTTAATAGTATAGTAACATCAGGGATGTTACAAAGGCCTTGTTTGGATTCTATCAAAATTGCAAAAGTTAGAAAACTTGACACTGCACTTTCATTTGTATTTACCAATTATTATCCAATTATGAAGTAATTAGGTTCAAAAGATTGGTCTCGTCATTTAGATTTACTAGGAAAAATACCTGTGCGTTGTTACGGATAAAATAAAATTTGTTCATAACTACATGAAAACTACTTTGATGGTTTTTTTTTTTATCTTAGTCTACTCAACTTGTAACACCTTCTATCACTACAAAGGCAGAATTGTACATATATCGTGAGAAAGGACGCACCATGGTAAAAAATGTGCATCATAACAGTACCAGCGTCAATGTTGGCATAATTAACCAACAAACATTTTTTGTATTATTAGTGCTACTTTATTATAATCCAGACTTACAAACTTATGTTTTTTTGAGGAATCTGGAGGGGTTTGCACCCCTACAGCATTTATTTAAAAATTAAAAGGTTGTTACAGATTTAAAAAGAGGGTTTTGGGGGAACTTATGTTGCCGGGAATCGGCTAGAGCCTAGCAACCCGAAGCTTCTATCACCATTATGTTCGTCATATGTTTTGTTTCCTCTGATGACGCGTGTTGAGAGATATCTTTCTGCTTTTTATTTGATTTAGAGTTCCTTGTAGTCTTATAATATTAGCTCGATTACTTCTTTCCTTCTTGTCGGAGGCTATTACTCCCTCCATTCCAGTTTTTACCGGGCGTACGAAGCCAAATAGCAGATACCAATAAACGCATATTGACTGCATCATTCCCTGCTCATATTGACTGAATCATTCCCTGCTTTGGATTAGTATCAGGCCGCCGGCCGGGAAATCTATTTTTTATTCTATGCATGCGAGCGGATTGGCTAGTGCAGCGATGGTTCAGCTGCATGCGTTGCTTCGACTCGGGTCCGTAACAACTAACAATGACTGCGTCTGGGTACTCCACCACGCCTCCAATCGGAACAGATATATTGGTGTTGTCTTATAATTTATTTTATAGAGTGTTATGTAATTTAAAATAATTTAATAGATAATATATATAATAATTGTCATTTTAAGTTGTCTTATAGCAACTTATAATTTCTTAATTTATGGAGAGAGTGAAAATAGGATTGTGAGGTGCATGACAACAACATCTCGTACAATGGTAAAATAGTCGTCTCATAGTCCTAAATTTTAGCTCATGAGGTGGTTGTTACGCGAAGCAACTACCTCGTACTCTCTCTCCTCTCTCTTTCCTCCACATCATCGAAAATCCTACGTGGCAATGCATGAGATGACGTATGAGACTGGTTACGTGTAGCAATGTACCTGCCCTTATGGCTGGTCGAAAAAAACGGGTGTACGCATGCGAAACCGGAACGGTGGGAGTATTATCTTCTCCAAAACGGACTCAAGTATCTAGCTCTCTTAAGAAGAGGGAGGCCAGACGAAAAAAAAATCACCGGACCAAGAATTAGTAGGTATAGATGTGATGAAAAGAGCGTAAAAAATTAGAATTTTAATGGAATCCAAACCAGGCCCAAATTCCAAAGTCCAAAACGGCCCTGTCTGCTCGGAAGTCGGAAGAGAACGCAAGTCACGAATAGGCACGTTTGCAACTCCTCGCTGACGTCAGCAAAACTTCCGGTACTTCTCTCCCCTTCGGCGAGCAGAGAGGGCTCCAGCCTCCAGAGCATACCGATCGCCGTCCCTGTCTGCTCCAGTACTTCTTACCGGCGCCCCCTCCACCCGCGCTCCCCTCGCGGCGGCGGCGGCGGCGCGAGTCCACTCGACGCCTCCCACCCAGCCACCCAGGTCCCCAGCTTCACACCACCTCCGAAACCCCAGAAACCCCCTTCCATCGAAGCGAACCACACATCGCTTCCGTGGAGTTGGCTCAATTCTCACAGTTGGAGTGGAGATCCATACTTGAGCGGGTTGATTTTGTTTTCTGGTGGTAAGTAAGCCCTAGCTTGCTTGAATCAGTGTCTGAGATTTGAGTTTTGGTCTGCGAGAAAATTGTTGTGAGCAATCAAATTCAATTGTTTGCTGGGATTGATGCTCCAGTCCATCCAGCCTTCTGCGAGCTGGGCTGCTGTGCTGTAGTGCACTGCAATTCAGCTATTTCGCAGTTAATGTATTCTTTTCTATGTATAAAAAAAATTGTAGGGGTGACTCAACCTATATTATTCCTTATTATATATGCATGATCAACATTCTCCTTAGGTGGGTGGGTGGTGATGGCTTCGTAGAGATCTCCACTTATCAGCTCTGAATACTGTTGTTTAGTAATATAAATTTTTAAAAAGGGTCTCTCATAGACTAAAGTTTACATTCTGTTCAGGAATAGTTTATTTATTTTTTCTTTCTGTTCAGGAATAGTAGTTTACACTTATTGTAAAACCTCTTCTGTCAGTAATCTTAACTTGGAGGGGGTGCTTCAGTTCTTTGAAAATTCAGAAGCTCACAATGACTGATACTGCCGGTAAATCAGTAGTCTATACGCTAGTTAATTTGATTTGTATAAAATTTGTTCTCTTTTCTCTGTTGTGTTTGGCTTTCTCCAATTTAACCCAATGTTGAATTGGCTGTTACATTACAGGGTGGAGAGTTTGCTGCTGGCAGAGGCCAGCAGTGTTGTGAATCAGTGGTTCTGTTGAAGAAACTATTGCTATAGCCATCTGATTACAGAAAATGTCCGAGTTTCTGGACCTTGAGACCCAGGATGGGATAAGAATGACATGGAATGTTATACCAGGCACAAAGCAGGATGCTACTAACTGTGTTGTTCCTGTCTCTGCCATTTATACTCCACTAAAGCCAAATCCTAACATTCCTGTTCTTCCTTATGCCCCTCTCCGTTGCCGCATGTGCCGCTCGATTCTCAACCCTTTCTCAGTTGTTGATTTTGTAGCAAAGATTTGGGCCTGTCCGTTCTGCTTTCAGCGCAACCATTTCCCCCAACATTACAACTCTATTTCAGAAAATAACCTCCCTGCTGAGCTGTTTCCTCAATATACCACCGTTGAGTATGCAGCTACTTCTGAAACGGGTCCTGTGACGCCTCCAGTCTTCCTCTTTGTTGTTGATACGTGTATGATTGAGGAGGAGATTGGCTATTTGAAGTCTGCTTTAGCACAAGCAATTGAACTATTGCCAGATCAATCCCTTGTTGGATTTATTACTTTCGGGACATATGTTCAGGTCATTATCATCTCTCACATTGATACTCCATTGCTGAATGCACTGGTCAACAACTAATACAGAGATTTAATTTATGTAGGTGCATGAATTGGGTTTTGGCTTGTTGCCAAAGTCATATGTGTTCAAAGGGACAAAAGAAGTTACAAAGGAGCAAATTCTGGACCAAATGAGTTTCTTTGCTGGGAAAACTAGACCCACAACAGGTGTGATCGCAGGCGCAAGGGATGGCCTCTCAAGAGAGAGTATTGCTAGGTTCCTGTTGCCTGCTTCTGAGTGCGAGTTTGTGTTGAATTCAGTTAAGAACTCTGTTTGATTGTAAAACCATGATACATTGGTCACGGAGTTGGCAAAGTTCTGTAGCACATCAAATGTGGAACATTGTGAAATTATCACTCAAGTGACATACTAAAATTCTTTTCCATCATTATGCTGTTGACATTTACACTGTTTCCTTTTTCTGTAGGTTATAGAAGAACTGCAAAAGGACCCTTGGCCTGTTCCAGCTGATAAACGTTCATCAAGGTGTACTGGAGTTGCATTAAGTGTTGCTGCTAGTCTCTTGGGGGTTTGTGTTCCTGGATCGGGTGCTAGAATTATGGCATTTGTTGGTGGTCCATCTACAGAGGGACCTGGTTCTGTAAGTCAAAGTTCCTTTTCTTAAAATGTTCTTTAGCTTCATTCCCATTTTATTTATCTACACTGATGGTATAAAGTAGATGCTAGAATGGCTAGGTCGTGTTGGCAGTCCCAGGGGGCCACTGTTTCTTCTTGCTTAATTATAACAGTGTCATACCTTCCTTGTATAGAGGCTCATCTAACATATACTGATAAATCATTCTATGATAACCATCCTAATTAGATAAGATACCAAGCAGGTATCCTAGGAAGCTTATTAGCTATTAGAATATGGAAAAGCTATAATCTTAACCATGGCAAAGGTGGCTTTTAAATCCTTGTCACCTTGCCAGACAGGCCTGTTACTACTGCTGTGGTACCTGTGATACTGCTGGCGTGTAACAGTAGCAGTTGCATTTTGCATAGTTGGTGGTGTTTATAATTATTCTCCTACAGTTACAAAACCCATTTCTACTCTCTTTTTGTAAGTAATAATATCTATTCTGCTTATGTTTGATCAATTTGTAGCATGGTTTGTTTCCAAATAAAGTTGAATACCATTTGAGCTTGCTTTCTTTTCACTTCTATAACTCACTACATGCAAATTAGTGATATGCCATCAGGGAAATGTAGGCACAAGCATGTACATGACATTAATTCCCCCTTGAATATTGTTTATCATTGAGAGTCTGATTGTCTCAAATGTCATGGCTTTTCAAAGTATGCCATTACTCATTTCTTGCTTATGCTTTCTAATGTGCTATAATGATATTATTTTCCAAATTTCAGATCGTATCCAAGTCCCTATCAGAACCAATTCGCTCGCACAAAGACCTCGATAAAAGTTCAGCTCCACTTTATAACAAAGCTGTTAAATTCTATGAGGATATCTCTAAGCAGCTTGTGAATCAAGGCCATGTACTTGATTTATTTGCTTGTGCGCTTGACCAGGTTTATTGCCTTCGTTTCTGTTCTTTTTTATTTTTGATGAAAATTTAGTTTTGTTTGCTTGGTTTTGGTTGTTTAGTTAGGAATTGAAGAAAAAATTATATGCAATAATTTATGGACCAATATTGTACAAACATTTTTTTGTCTCACTTAGCCAATATATGAATATGACCAATCAACAGAAACTTTAGGCTTGTGCAATGTGCATACTGGCATATGAACTCAATACTTCAACCAATTTGATAAAGTAACTGAAATATTTTTTTCTGATGTTGTAATTGGTTCAGCTACCGAGTTATTAGTTGCTAAATTTGTTGATAAAGGTTTGTCCGTTGTATAATAGTAGTTTCTGCAACACAAATATCCAAATGGTTTGTCATTTGAAATATGGTAATGAACAAACTACCAATACTTAGTGAATCAGTTCTGTGTAAATTTAATGTGCGTAGGCTGCTTTTGAATTAAAAATCCTTGTTTATATTCTCTTTTTCAGGTTGGTGTTGCTGAGATGAAGGTTGCTGTGGAGAGAACTGGTGGAATAGTTGTGCTTGCTGAAAGTTTTGGTCATTCTGTTTTTAAAGACTCACTTCGACGCATCTTTCAGTCAAGTGACAATGATCTTGATTTATCATTCAAGTAAATACTCTTTGCGATAATTAATAACATGTCTTAGCCCATCAATAATCTGAGTGTTCTGATTGACATGTATAAAATTATATTTGCAGTGGTATCTTTGAGATTAACTGCTCAAAGGATGTCAAAATCCAAGGAATTATTGGACCTTGTACTTCCCTGGAGAAGGTATAGTGTGCTTCATATCAGTTACATATTGTCGATTTTTTTTTTTTTTTTTTTTTGGAATAACACTCTACTTCTGATCTTTTTATGTGCAGAAAAGTCCTCTATCGTCAGATACAGTTGTAGGTCAGGGAAGCACTAACGCATGGAAGATGTGTGGTCTAGACAGGAAAACATCACTCTGTTTAGTATTTGATATTGCAAAGAAGGATGGACCAGATTCGGTTGGTGTTGGTCAATCAGCAAGCAATCAGTTCTACTTCCAATTCTTAACCTAGTAGGGAATCTTTTTGCCCCCCTTTATTTTTTGGCAAAAAAGCCAATGCAGTGAAGGAATGGTATGTGAATGTCTTGAGGTGTTGCATTGCATGCAGTTACCAGCATCATGAGGGGCAGATGAGATTACGATCCACTACACTTTCTAGAAGATGGGTTGCTGGTTCTGGTGGTGTGCAGGCAAGTTTTAGTCTAGCTTTCTTTACTTTGGTGATCACAATCATTTTCTGCTTAATTTGTCGACAATTATCACCTGTCCACCCCCTCCCCCCCCTCATTATAGGAACTAATAGATGGCTTTGATCAAGAGGCAGCTGCTGCAGTCATGGCACGCTTGGTCTCATTTAAGATGGAAGCTGAGGTACTCGACGACATGTATTAAATTATTTTACCATTAGCACATAAATGATAGATGAACTTATCCCACTTGAGGAAATAGTATCACAGTATGATGAATATAGTGCAGTAATAAAATGTTGCCAGCTTGCTGTAGTTATTGTTTCCGTTTCGGAGCCTTAATATACTGATAGTATAAGCTTTGTGCTTCTTTCAGGCTGATTTTGACCCGATAAGATGGCTTGATCGAGCATTGATTAGTTTATGTTCGAAATTTGGAGACTATCACAAAGAAACACCCTCATCCTTCAGTTTATCCCCTCGTCTGTCCATATTTCCCCAGTTCATGTTTAATTTGAGACGGTCTCAGTTTGTTCAGGTAAAGCAATTTGCCTCATTTATTGAGCAGTTCTGATCAACAGATCATGCGAAATCACACTTCTCGGTGCACTGATTATTTTTACTTCCCATGCAGGTTTTTAACAACAGTCCAGATGAAACTGCATATTTCACAATGATCTTAAACAGAGAGAATGTATCAAATGCAGTTGTGATGATCCAGCCATCACTCATATCTTATTCATTCCAATCGGGTCCAGAGCCAGTTCTGTTGGATGTAACTGCAATTGCAGCTGATAGGATCCTTTTGTTGGATTCTTATTTTACCGTTGTCATATTCCATGGGATAACAATTGCACAATGGCGAAAGGCTGGTTACCAATATCAAGAAGGCCATGAGGTAATATATTCCCAACCAAAACCTGTTATATTAGATTTGGTCTATTGAGCTTTATGTAGCTTTTATTCTATGCATTTGTACATATGGCTATAAATAACTGTATCCATGCTTGATTTTTGAACTCTTTAACAGTGTGCCTTGACATCAAAATGTTTTGCAAGTCTTGCGGTCTTCTTAAGTTCTTATGTTAAGAAAAATAAGCTTACTATTCTGTGGTTTCATAGCCTTAAGACATGAGGCTGTTAGGCCAATCTACGAACAGTGGGCTTCGTTATATATGCTGATGTGCTACATTACTAAACCGACAACTAACCTTGTGTGATGTCCAGTCATTTGCCCAGTTGTTACAAGCTCCACAGGAGGAAGCTGATGCAATAATCAAGGAACGCTTTCCAGTGCCCCGATTAGTTGTGTGCGATCAATATGGTTCTCAGGTTATTTCTTTATATCCTATTCTTGTTTGTTCTGTGTTAGATTATGTCAACACTCTGCATTTTCCCTCAGGAAATTTCTTTGTGCGTATCTATTTATTGTAAATATTTGTTCTCTCTACTGGATAATGTTCACAAATTTACCATACTTTCAATTTTGATTGCCCAAGTTTCAGTTGAAAGTTGCATTGTAGGCCCAATAGCAGATCAGCATATCTGGGGATGCTCATGGGTTAGCTGGAAACCCAAAACAATGTCCTTGTGTTCTTTTTTCTTGTTGAAATCCATGTGGTCAGCCTTCATCAAATAGCCAGACATTTCAAAACCACCAAATTATTGGGCAATGGAAACTACCAAGTTATATACACTTTGACTTTATTAAGTTCTAACAAGAAAAAATTCTATACATTAACATCAAATAAAAGAGGATGGAAGGAATGACATTCGTATTTAATTTACTTTCTTTTGAAAATTGCAGGCTCGATTTTTGCTGGCAAAGCTTAATCCATCGGTCTCGTATGACAATCCTCCAGCTCCAGGAGGGGATGTCATATTCACAGATGATGTGAGCTTCCAGGTCTTCATGGATCATCTCCAGCGCTTGGCCGTTAACTAGATTATATTATATATATGGTGATTACACTATGCACTTCAATTTTGCACAGCGGTGGGACTAATTTTATCATGTAGCCAATTGTTGCTCTGCATCTGTACATGTTGGTCACTGGCAGTTTTCTGATCCAAGAGCAACTATTATATACCATGTAAATAGGGTGTTGTTTCTTGTTGCTAATACGAAAATTTCAAAGCAGGCTGCGTTGTTCAATCCGTAGTGCGTAGTGTGATTGATGACGACCTAAATAAAATGACAAAATTGCATGCTCGGTTCGTCCGTTCTAACAATTGTAGCTTGTAGTGCAATTGTTGGGTCATGAACAGCTGGTTACTCTTGTTCACTCTTGTTCTGGAGTGACCTAGCACCTATTCAGTTGTAGCGAGCGTCAGAGTTTCACATCTCCGGGCAAATCTGAGCATAGTGGAAGGTTTAGGTAGTCCATGATCAAATATTCTGGCTCTGAACATGAGATTTTACTATGCATAGAATTACCGGGATTCTAGTTAGGCTTCAAAGTTGATTCTGAAAAGCCAGTCATTTCATTCCATAGATTAGATTGATGCACTAATCCGACCGATTTTTACAAGATAGCTAAGTGACACACGTGGCACCTGACATCTCAAAAATAAGCAGCATCGATCAGGCGTCCATTCTTGAAGCTCTGGTGCTCACTTGACCGCCATTGATGAAGTTCACCACGACCTCCATCTCCTTCGCCGCCGCCTCGCTGTCAGGCTTGTTAAGGAAGTAGACGTGATACTCGCCGGGCGTCTCGTACAGCTCCGCCTCGCCTTGCCACCCGCTGGCCCTGAGCGCGTGGACGTACGCGCGGCCCCTCGCGCTGAGCATGTCCAGCCCAGCCACGGTGACCAGCACGCGCGCGCAGGGCAGCCGCCGCCACTCCGCCGGCGGCATGGCCACCGGGTTGATCACGGCGTCGTCGATCCCGTACCGCCCGCCGCACACGAAGCTCCACGTCCGCTCGCGCCACCGCCGCGTGTCCTCGTCCGTCGTCTCCGACGGCACCGGGCGCTTCCCCCAGAAGTAGGGGTCGAGCAGCGCGAGGCCACGTACGGTGGCGCCGCCGCCGCCGTCCGGCAGGCCCTCCAGCCCCGCGCGTAGCGCCACGTAGTGCGCGATGTTGCCGCCGGCGCTGTCGCCCACCAGGAACAGCCGCGCCGGGTCGGCGTGGCGCGACAGCCAGGGATCGGGGTCGTTGGCGTTGGCGTTGGCATTGGCGAGCGTCCAGCGGAGCGCCGCCCACGCGTCGTCGTAGGCCGTCGGGAGGCGGTGCTCGGGCGCGAGGTGGTACTCGACGGACACGGCGAGGACCCGGGCCCTGGACACCAGCGCGTTCAGGTACCGGTGGTACGTCGGCGAGAAGGCCGACTCCGTGACGAACGCGCCGCCGTGGTAGAACACGAGGAGCGGCAGCCTTTCGCTTCCACCGCCGTCGTCGTCCGTGCCCGGCATGGCCGTGAGGTTGGTGGTGGCGAGGCTAGGAGGCAGGTAGAGGCGCACGGCGAGGCCGGCGGCGTCGTCGACGACGACGTCCCTGGAGGCGACGCCGGTGTCCGGGTCCGTGGAGGCCGGCACGGTGTCCGTGCCCATGAAGCGCTGCACGCGGCCGTTCTTGTAGAGCACCAGGAACGGGAAGAAGAAGAAGTCGACGTCCCCGTCGTCGTTCCCGCCGCCGCCGGCGCTGGCGCCCACGGAGGAGACCGTGCCGGGACCAAGAGGAAGAGCGGGCGGGGCGAGCAACGCGCCCGCCATGTTGAGCAGGAGCAGCAGCGCCGACGACAAGCCCCCCGCCATTGTGAGTGAATAAGCTAGGCAAAGCGAATACCGGGCCGCAACGCAATACGCAAAGCCTATGACTCTACGAGATCTTGTCGTCTTTTTGTAGAAAAATAGCGCCGCGAGCCCGCGCTTTCTATTGACTGGTACAGTGGTCTGTGTGATTCTCCGCCAGTTGCTGCAGTGCAGCTCCAGTTGGTGGAGGCGAAACGTAAGTTAGGTGCACTGCTACGTCCACGATGAGTTCACCGAAGACGGAAGACTGCGTGTTCTCCTCCGTGACGCACTCTGACGCCGGTCGCCGGAGGCCACAGCCACAGGAGGTGTGAGGCACAAAACGTTTGCGTAATCGTCGTCCCACGTATCAGTCGGACGGCGACCTGCGCGTTGTTGTTTCGGCGGGTTCTTCAGTCGGACGAATCCACGGCGACGTTGCGGCAGCAGGACCTTTCGCCGGCGGATGGGTGTCGACTACTCCTAGAGACGACGGCCGGCGCCGCTCTGATTGGACGGCAATGTCGCGGCATGACCAATTGACCATTAGCAGAGACGGGGAGAATCCTAGTTCCGGATCGGCAATCCATCTACTACCTGCCCATTCAGAAGCGTCGTCGAACACGACGAACAGATAGCCCCAGACGGACCACTGCGATGGCGCTAATCGAGGCAGGACAAAGAGGCATTTTCCGGAATGTTTCCATACTTCCATGAGACTCCATGTACGATGACGAAACACGCACGGATAGCCAACGCAGCCGACCTTTGGAAGGGCCTTAGCCCATCGGCAAGCATCGACGTTTTCATGGCCTCCTGGGGCCAGGTTTGCAACTAGACCGTGTGTGAAATTCAACTCGTGCGGTCTGAGGTGCCCAGGAAAAGTGAAAACCATGCCATCTTTCTCATTTACCCATATTTGCGCTGGAAAAAAGGCTTTTTGTTTCTGTTCTCTTGCTTTATCATTCCTTTTATTTTGTAAGTTCTTTTTCTTTATTTTTTGCTATTCTTCGATTTTTGTCCGTATAAGACGTACTTTATTTGCAATTCCCTTTTCATGGTTGTCCACGCGCTGTGTTCCGAGCGGTCAATATGT
>JAKNSH010129124.1:0-12795 GCA_027790015.1 Cymbopogon flexuosus | reverse complement strand
AAACTTGATTTAATCACACAAGATGCTTTCAGAGTCTTATTTCATGCTGTTGTTTTCCAACTTGTCAGGTTCACCTGTAGTTAATTTTGTAAATTATTGTTATCTCTGTAGCTGCCCCAATGGAAGTTGAGCTGCCGACCATCCATAAAGTGAGTAGCAATTTCCTCTTCTAAGCTGTACCCTTGCATGCTGTGCTGATTATTAATTTCATCTTTGTTATCCCTATATTGTACTCTCCATTCCAAATTATAAGTCGTTCTAGCTTTTCTTGGTAGATAGCTTTTGCTATGTATCTAACCATAGCGTAAATATAGATGCATAGCAAAAGCTATTTACTTAGAAAAGCCAAAATGACTTATAATTTGGAATGGGGGAGTAGTATTTTAACAAATTAACATATTATGATATGTGTCAATGTGTAGGCTACTTCAGGTGACCATTGGAGTTTAGCCAGCAGTCAATATCCATCTGGAAAATTTCCTAAGGTCTCAATTGGTATCACGATTCCAAGGGCAGGTACTGTATCAAGGGGCGGAGATGCTATCCCAACCCCTACTTTTGAGAGGAACTTATCTCGGGGAACTGATGGTTTATCTAAACCAAAAAAAGGTGATAATGCTTTCCTTCGGGTTTCACAAGAAGCTGTGAACCGTGCTGTATCCACTGAAGGGGCTCCTGAAGCTGACCCTGTTACGAAGGTCTCTGTATCACAACCTGATGGCAATGGATGTGAGCAAACAGGAACCTTTTCCTTTGGAACAAGAAGAGAACAAGGCATCAGCAGCCTTGATAAATTGGAGACACCTGAATTTGTAAGTTCCCAAAGAAGACAGAACCCGGGGTCTGCAGATAAAGGCAAGCCCAATAGCGAGATACTCAGGATGAAGCTGTGGGAGATCCTTGGTGGCACTTCACAAAACAAGCAGGCCGTTGCTTCACCAAACCCTGATGACATCGAGACACTCGATCTGCCTAGAAGTCAAACTGTCAAAGGACCATCTTCAGGGATCAAGGAGGTTTTCACTTCACCTTTTCCTGATAACATCAAGACACCAGATCCACTGAAGCATCAAACGGTGAACTTCACAAAGTGTAAACTGTCTCTTGATCCAATCGAATCAGATTCTGATAGCCCAAAAGTTGTTGAAAGAAGACCTGTTACTCGCTCCTTGGGACGCAAGAAAGCACCGGCATCATCCTCCAAGAAGCAGAGCCGAAGCGCAAAGAAACCATTATCTACTTTTCGCTCTACACCCAAGAAGAAAATGCTGGACAACGTGTTTACCTTTAATGAGAAATGCACACCTAAAACAGTAGATCAGGGTGAAATGAATAAAGCCACTGAGTCACCTGGTAGAGGATCTGCTGAGTCTGCCAGAAAAAGAGAAAACAGGAAACAACCGCATCTTTCAGCCCTTTCTCGAACTGAGGATGAAGGGATTAAAAGTTCTGAAACAAGTTTCACAAAAGGTCAGTGCCACATTGCCATTCTGTCAACTTCGTACGGAAGAAAGCATTAGTTTGACGTACAGCCTTACATTCCCTTTCGTGTTTAGTGTTGCTTATCGGAAAGGTAAGTTCAACATGCTGTGTACCATGCCCTAATTGGCTATTCCCTTCTTCATGCATGATGGACCATCTACATGTTTTGGGACAAGTCTGTGCCTGTTAGTATTTCCGGGTTTATTGATCTGTTGGATATATTTAAAATTTTTAAGTTACTTTACATTTTTCAACTATTTGCATGTCCATGCAGAAGTCGCAAACATATATTTCATGAACTATGACTTAGGCTGTCTCAGCATGTTGTCATTTTGTCTCATTTCTTTGTGACTTCCTTGTTTGCCAATTCCAGTAAGCCAAAGTCTTTAATCACAGAATACATTCAAACTGAAGATATGATTTTATTTGATCAATAATGGAATAGCAGGAACATTTTTCCTATCCTGCATGGTAGTTTATGTATATTTATTTGGTATTATTTGCTATGTTTAGTTGGCTTTTTATTTGGATTTGACTGCATTACTTTTAAGGACATTGGAAAGAACTTGACTGATATTCCACTGGTATGTTTGGAACAAACTTGACTGGTATTCCAGTGCCATGTTCGGAAAGAACTTTTAATATCAGGCAGCTCAGGTTCTTCCCTAGGTATGCTTTTGGCATGCTACTCATAACTAATATGTGGTTCTTCAAATGCAGGATATAAATCTCACAAAAGGCCTTCAGATATCGATGGCCCTGATAAATCTCCTGTTGAGCTTATGGGTAGGAAATCAAATCTAAAAGAGGACAGAATGAGCAAAAGACACTTATCTTCACCTGCTCCTTTTTCCACTTCTGGTAAAACTGCTTATTTTCTGTCATTGAGTTGAGTCCATGGTTAGCAGTGCTTAACCTCTTTTTTTTCCCCAGCAATACAAGAAACTACAGATTCTGATAAAGAACAAGAACAATGCCCAGAAAACTTCCTAACCAGGTTCTGTCTTATCCTTGTTAATAAAATTATTATGTATATATCCTAGTTTGTTAGTATATTTGAATACGTTCCTGATTTTTGCCAGGGCTTTTGATCAAGCTTCCAAGCAGCCAGGCCGAAGTGCAAAAAAACCATTTTCTACTTTTCACTCTACACCCAAGAAGAAAATGCAGGGTAATATGTTTACCTTCAATGAGAAATGCACAGCTAAAACAGTGGATCAGGACAAAATGGATAAAACCACTGAGTTGCCTGGTAGTGAGTCTCCTAGTTCTGAAGAAGAAAGAGAAAACAGTAAACAACCATCTCATTCACCCCTTTCTCCAACTGAAGATGAAGGGAGTAAAAGTTCCGAACAAAGTTTTGCAAAAGGTCAGATTACCACACTGTCATTCTGCCATCAACTTAATGCAGGAAAGCATTTGGTTAGATCATATTACATTCCCTTTTGTGTTTAGTGTTCCATATCGGTAGAATGGGAACAATATTGTGTACTGTCATCTATTTCTGGCATATACATTAGTGTTACATTCCCTCTCCACACATGATGAACCATGTACATGTTTTGGCGCTATGTCTGCCGCTTAGTATTTCTGGCTTATTAATCCGTTTGATATATTTCAAGTTAGTCTACATTTCCAACTGTTCCATGCTAATGCAGAATTCCAAACATATATTTCATGAATGTTGAATTAGGCTGTACCGTTATCTTTTCATTCCTCATGACTTTCTTGTTCGCCAATTACAGCCAGCTAAAATAAATTTTTAATGACAGAGTATTCAGATTGAAGATACAATATTCTGTGATTAATGGGATAACAAAACATTTTTATATCCTGCATGACAGATTACATATATTTAGTTGGTATTATTTTCTATGTTGAGTTTGCTTTTTATTTGGATTTTGACTGCATAACTTTCAGAAGGATGCAGCTCAAGCTCCCTAAGGATGTTTATGGCATGCTACTCATAACTTATATGGTTCTTCAAATGCAGGATATAAATCTCACAAATGGCTTTCAGATATCAAGGGCCCTGATAAATCTCCCCTTGAGCATGTGGACAGGAAATCAAAACTAAAAGAGGATAGAATGAGCAAAAGATACTTATCTCCACCTACTCCTTTTGCCACTTCTGGTAACACTACTTAGCTTCATTGATTGTTGATTCCATTGTTAGCAGTTCATAACTTTTTTTTGTCAGGAACACAAGAAACTATAGTTTCTGACAAAGAACAAGAACAATGCCCAGAAAACTACCTAACCAGGTTCTGTCTTATGCTGTGTTAGTCAATTATTTGTCTTAGTCTGTTAGTTTGTTTGATTATGTTCTATGTTCTTCATTTCCATCAGGGCTTTTGATCAATTAGTAGTGGTTCTGGGAAGGTTCCAAACCAAGATCAAGTCTGAAACAAGCAAGAAAAGTTCTGAGATACTTGCAGCTACTAGAGAGATAATATGTCAACACCTTGAGGGGGTTGAGGTGCAGATGCAGGCTGACGTGTAAGAACTTGTCCAGTCCTACCCTGAAATCAAACCCTCTTATCCTCATACACATGTCCATATATAGATATACATATCACAAACACTATAGGTACAGTTGCTTGATACATGTCATTTTGACTGTTATTTTAGGGATAAACTGGTCAACACAGGCAAGTCTAAAAGGAAACGCTTAGAATCTACATTTGAAGGTACCAATTTCATCATGTTGATACTTCCAAGCTGGAACCGAATTTTATTTGAGAATTATCATGACAGGATCCCTTTGGCTGTACTCGATCATAGAGCAGTTAATCTCTGAAGATTTGCATTTTATCCAATATTCACAATTTCTCATTCTCTATCTATTTGGATTATTCAACTCAAGCACTGTAAAAGCTCTTTATTTATTAATAAGAACTCTAGTTCTACATATGCCTTTTGGAATCTACACCAGCTATGTGAAGTACGTTTTGAATCCTAGCAGTGAGAATTATATCCTGCTATTTACAACTTATCATGTACTTAGTAGAACATAAAAATAGGGTCATAACTAACCAAGCATAATAAAAATTGGTGCAAATAGAACCCAAAAGCCAGCTTGAATGGTGTTACATTGGTAGATTTGGTGCTCATAAACTCATGCACCATTCTTCTATGCTAAAACATTTTGCCAATCCCATGAAAGATTATTTGAAAATTTTGTTAGTACCATCTACATCTAATCTATGCCCCCACTATCCAACATGGATATTTCTTTTTTAATCTTTGTTCTTTGTTATTTGGATCTTTGTGGACCTTGTTGTGTATCTTGGTACATATCTAAATACGCAGTTGTGTTAAATTTCATAATTTTCCTGCTTTCTTTTCTTTTATTTTTGCTTTTTTCTTACATGTTATTAGTTAACAAATTATATCTTTTGATACACAGATCAACAAGAAAAGCTAAGGATTCTTCATGAGAAGTTCAAGGAGGAGGTCAACAAACAGCTTCTGAATTGCAGGAGTTCTCTTGAGGATTTTGAATCCTACCACACAGAACTTAAGGGAGTGGCTGACAAGCAAAGTAAGTCTTAACACTATGCCTAAACTCTGGAATAGAATAAATGAAGCATCAAATTGGACCATTTCTTATTTTCTTGCAATTTCCAAAGCCTGTGAAACCATGTTAACTCTGTGAACATCAAGCTTTGTGAAGTAAATGCCTGTGAAGCCTTGCTTATCCATACATTTCAATTGTATTGCTCCTAGCTGTTTCTCGATTTGGAAATATTTTGGCTAGTTTGAACTAATGATTTTGCATTCATACAGACATTGCTTTGGCATGTTTAACTGCCATGTTCATTTGTGTCACTGACCAATAAATCTTTTTATTATTCTACATGATCATTTTACCACTGACCACTGGATTTTTACCATTTAATTTATTCTTGACAGAATCATCACACAAGAAGCTCCTAGCAAGTGCCGAGAAAACAGTAGGCGCTCAGATAAATGATGCAGAAAGTAAAATTGCTGAGGTCCAGAAGGTAGGTCGAAAGCAGTTTTCAAAGCTCATGTGCGCCTTATTGAGTATTGACCAAATGCTCATATCTTTCTGACACTCCTGCAGAGAGCACGGAAGAGGATGAATGGTCTGAAATACGTGCTCAAGGAGCTGATCACAGAAACTGAAGATTGACTGCTCGAAGTTCTTTCACTCTGTCCAAGTACATATGACAGGTGCAAAGATTAGGATACACAGGATGCACATTGCAAACATGTCTAGGTTTCCATTGGAAAGGGGGTACAGGAGAATCATGATGCACATAGTTTTTGTTAGAAATTGAGTTTTCCAAAGACAATTTCACTTGCAGACGTCCATGGTATCATTTTCTGGGTCGTACCTTCAGTTAGGATTTTCGCTGCCTGGTTGATGTGCACAGTGCACTGCTGTGTTGGTTGCACTATACAGAAAACTGCAACACCCAAAGTCTTCCAGCGTTGTGTGACCTATAGGATGCTGTAGTGTGCACTGTTGCCCTTTGTTCTTTCCAAACTCTGTCGCGGAGCTGGACTACTAATGTGTAATGGAGAGTTGTCTTGATGTTAACGTTAATGCAGAGTTGTCTTGATGTTAACGTGATTCGATGCTTGCTTGATCCTGTGCACGGAAATCAAATGGGGTGCATTTGCTCGCAACAAAAAATGGGTGCATTGATTGATCTGTTCGTGGTGCTGTTTATGCACGGATTTGCAATGTCGTCGTTCCATCTTTTCTCTCATGCATCTGTGGCCTTGTGAGTTTCCTCCCACCCAACCCAACTTGTGATGTATCAAATTGTTCAAACGGTGCAGTGGACTTCATAAGCAATCACAGGGAGTCCTGTTAGATCACACATGCCACTTTGATTGGATCACGCACAGACCTTGTTCTTAGGAGAGTCCGTCAGCCGTCGGTGAGACACAAACTTCCCAGGTTCTTGTGCTACGATTCCCTGGGTACATCATGCCCTACCCCTAATTAGCGTACAGAGTGTCAACTGGTCCAAAGTATTTGGAACTTTTGCAGATTCTGCAGGAACTTCGGCGCTGCAAAAACGGAGAGGAGGCTGTGGGTGCATGTATTTGATTCCAACATGAAATTCTCCTGGAAAGAATATAATCTCGCGCGAGTTGACGAGCCACACAGGCATCTAATCCATGCTGTCGGTCTACTCTACTGAGTACTGAACTGGGCTGGCATGAGCATGAATGAATTCCTAACGGTTCAGGTTCAGGTGCCCTTTTCCACTAACAAAACGGAACAACAGGACACCCAGCATAACAGTGGTGGGTGGCCAAACATCTGGTTCCCTCACCTGAGGGACCATTATATTTGGAACAAGCACAGATTATCTTTTGTTAGTTCTTTTTGTGAGAATTTGTTTGCGGGAAGTGAGCCAGGGACTGGGAGTCTCTTAATCAATAGATAAGCCTGTAAGATGTGGCATCAGCCAACTAGTTCTCCCCCCAAAGCGGGCCACCTCTGATGCTCCCTATATTGCTTGCAGATGTTAAGAAATTTTGCAAGTCGGAATGGTATTGAACCCCGTTCACTGCCTCTCGTCTGCTTGATATATCTTCAGAGGATAATAAGACCATGCTTCGACAGAAAATCTTTTGGTGGCTCTGGCTTTCGAACCAAAGAAAAACAAGACCCCCAGAATTTATTTATTTTTTTTTTGCGAGAAAAACCATGTTCTACGTACGTACGTACGTACGTGAGCTGTAGCCTTGTTTCCCGCCATAAATTAAGTCGTCGGTTAGTTGCAGGAGGCGGAGCTGGTGCTGGTTTGCTGGACCCGTTACCGCGGGCCGCGGCGAACCGAACGCATCGATGCGGACAAAGCTGCACCTGACGGCTCAGCCAGAACGCCATAACGAAGCTGTCGCAGGCCAGTCGAAGCACAAGCTTCGTCAGCCTGTGGCTGTGGGTGTGGTACACTCGTACTCCATCATGACCATACTCGATGCATCGACCTCCTCCATGGACGGTGATGGTTACCCCTGTCCATCTCCATGGCCAGCTCTGTCCAGTTTCTGTTCTGTTTGCGTGGCCACTGGCCACCCTGTCTCTCTTTGGGAACTTCGATGGATCCACGCTACAACTCAACAGTTTCCCCTCAAGTTTACCCATCTCATGTATTTCCTGCTCTTGCCATTGCGTTTTCACGGTTCAATTCTTTGCTCCAACTCTTTGAATCACCGCTCCAGTTCCAGCCTCATTTCTTTACATTCAGACCAACCGTTGTTCCAAAAAATATACTCAAAACAGATAAAAGTAGACGCAGTCGCGCGCACACACACACACAAAAAGAAGGGAGCAGCATAAAAAAAAGAGAGCAAGAAATCGAGCTATCATCTCCCACTGATCACAGAACTACCACTAACAGTAACACCACTCTGCTCGCTCCGACTCTGCTCGCCATCATCGTCGGCCGCGCGAGCCGGCCAAGATCTCGCGCCGCACTCCACGCACCTCCCTTCCTCGCCGTCCTCGGAGCCGGCGCCGACACCGCAGCCCACGCCGACGACGACGCCACGGGCGTCGTTGTCCAGGCCGCGGCCGGACGCCGGCGTGGCGAGGAACGTGGGCCTCTCGTCGCCGGCCATGATGACCACCACGTGCTCCCGCCAATGTTCCCCGTCGACCTTCTTTCCGGACGCCCCGGCCTTCCCGTCGCCGGCGGCCTGGCGCTCCACGTCGTCGTCGTCGTCGTGCGGCTCCCCGGTGGCCAGGATGTTGCCGGACAGCTTCCAGTAGGAGCATGCCAGGGCGAGGAGCGACAGCGCGATGAGCCCCAGCATGGCGGCCAGCCCGCCGAAGAGGTACGGCACGGGCGACTGCCACGCCGCTGACGCCGAGTGCGTCGCCGTCGCCGTCGTGCTCGGCCTCGGCGACAACGGCGCCGCCGGGCCGTGGCCCATGCCCATCGGGTCCTCGGCGCCTGCAGGCCACATGTGGTTTCGGTCAGTGCCACTGCCAATGACACCACCGGCCTCGCGGTAGCAGACTAGCAGCTGTGTCTGTGTTGCTGCCTGCCTGCGTCGATCTTGTCTGGAACTCTGGACTCTGGAACAGAGCAGAGAGGAGGAGGGAGACGCCCAAGTGTTCGTCAGGTTGGTGATGAAGAAAATAAATGGCAGTATGAGGCAGTGGTTGTACTTTGTTCAGGCACTATTTATAGACTACGCACTGAGTTTCATTATGGAACTAGTAATAGCATGTTGATCACAAATCAAGCAAAAACTAAAACATTTAGTTTAGTGCTGTCATATCTATATAATATTTACTCCATCCTCCAAAGAATGCAATTCTCACATTACGAAAAGTCAATCCATTTAATGTTTGACCAAAATTATACAAAATAATTAAAATTTATGATACGAAATAAGTACCATCAAATTATTTATGGAATATATTTAAATTTAGTTGGAAACATAAATGTTAATACAATTCATTATAAACTTGGTCAAACTTTAGCCAGTTTGACTAGCACGAACCCTGTTGGTGTTTTTTTTTTTTTTTGACAAAAGGAGTATTTGGTATAGAACAATATTAATAGTAATAACTAGTAGAATTTAGCATGATATTATTGTAAAGCAGAAAAAAGTAATTCCTTCTTTTTTTTTTGAGATCACGCTTATGCGTGTTTTTTATTAAGTAGGAGAGAGTTTAAAATACAAATTAAGCGGCAACAGAAAAAGGTAATTCCTTCTTGAAAACTAAAGTACACAGTATGATTTGTCCCTGATACTACGGCAAAGATATTCCAAGTGCACCTTTGGTTTGCTTCAATGGCTTGCCAACCTGTGAATGACTGATATTATTATTTTCAACTGCTGCCCGGTGATGGCCAGTTACAAAAAGCAACAGCTCTCTATAGCATATCTGTGGGCATTTTTACTCGTTTATTTTTTACAAAATCTCACAAATTGAAGCCACACGGTCTTATCCGTGCGAGCAACTAGCATGAATGCTATCGCGCTCGCTCTGTCTCTCCTTGAGTGGGCCGAGCATTATATGGCTTTTGGGATACATTTGCTCACCGTGGCTTACAATTTGCCTATTTTGTAACTCAAAAGAACTCTACAAGTGGAAATGGATTCAATAGAATGACTCAACGACACAACTCTTTTTTTTAGCTTACCCAAAAAAACACCTCTAATATTTGTTGTTTGAAGATTTGCTCGCTTTGCTTTTGGAGATCACAAAATTAACACCGAGTAATTAAACCATGATCTTAATCGATTATTGGTCTACCCTTTTATCAATGCCTTCTTCTGAACAAGTTGTTTTCATGATAACGTGTATATTCAGTCCTAGCGCACAGCCAAAGTATCTCACTTTATTCTTTGTGCTATGGTGGAATATACACATGTAGTGCTCATATCCGTTGATACAAAAGTATACATATCTCTTCTAGCGCAAACAATTTATCTCTTCAATTACAGTACATGTAATACTAGCTGATATTTGTAAAATGTGATGCTGATATTTCTCTTGAACTATTTGTGTTCATGAAAATGCATCGAAATTACCGAAAGAAATTGAAAAGGGTCCTTCTCCACATAAAAGATAGATTACTAAGTTCTTTTTAGTTGATGAGATGGCTCCGCCCATTTCAGGACAAGCAAAGCACACCGCACCACAATAATTGAGCACTAGGGCGAAACTCACTTTTGAAGTGGTAAGAGTTTCATTTCATTTGTAAACGTCCACACCACTGAAAAGATGAAGAGTAGGGTGGAATTTCATATGGTTTTCTTTGGAGTTTTAGTGCATGTTTGGGTAGGCTCCAATCTTAGAGGATTGGAAGATATATAATCCCTCCTTAATTTTGTTCAATCCCGGCCTTAGAATCGAACAAAACTATGCCCATTTGCAATGTGTCAAGAGCCGAGACATCGAATTTTTAAAACCCCTACACTTTTTATCGTCTGAACATACATCCACATCATCTCTGGTTAACTATCCACATCATCTCGTACTAATAGCATACATGTGCTATTACTGTTTTTAATATAATATGTAAGAAACATAAAGCATGCATATTACTCTGATTGTACACTAGTTAAGATTGCCGTTTAAGTGTGTTGTATTGAGGGCTTGCTTGGTTAGTGGCCAAAATTTACCCTAACAAAACAAGAGCAAGCCAACCAAATGTTATTGTCAAAACCTTAGCAAGATTTTTGGTAGAGCAATTGGTTGATTGCCAAAATAAGAACTTACCAAATTTTTCTCTATAGTAGTTTAAGAATATTCTAGAGACTTGCCAAAACTTAGGCATAAAAATTTGGTGATGCCAATTCTTTGGCAATCAACCAATTAATGACCACAATTTTAACATGCCCTAGTTTTGGTTTGACAAAAATTGGTTGTCAACCAAGCAGGCCCTGAATATTTCCTCTTCCTTAATACAAAGATGTGCAAACTTTTTGCGTGTAGATAAAAAACTTTGATAGGAATGGATGCAGGACATATAGGTCTAACTCATATATGCAACGATTTCTCTAAAAATAATTTATCAGCAAAATGCGAGGTATGCTTCTATTATTCGTTCGTCTAAAAAAATTAAGTATCAAATTAACAAAAGTTCCATAATCTGAGCAGTAGAAATATTTAAACAGTTATTTCGGAAGAGACAAAATAAGCGCTTTAATAATTGCGTGGCTTGCTCTGTTCAACCTCTCCCTACGCCAGTCCTTTCTGCTAAAGGCGGTGATGGAGCTCTCATTTTTTGAGAGAAAGGTGCAGGGCCTTTGTTTTCAAGAACGTTTTCGAGCTTTTGGACACCGTGACACTTGGGACACCTACGTATCCTACAATGCACGATCAGAAGTGTGTTTGTCTTGGGTACTGTTGATGATGACAACATGAAAATCACATCCATGCATATACAGATTTTAAGAGTTCCCAATCTAGAAACCCCCCAAACTCTAAAATTAAGAAGGGAGAAGCAATTTTGTCGAGCTTTTGTTTTGTTGTACTAATCCTTAACATATATGTTACATTTACTCATAGATCGGATTGTTCAGATGGTTTCTTTTGCTGTTGTTGTTTTGTTATGAGAGAAAAACGCTATACAATGACTGATAAGCCAAATCGTAAGTTCTTAGTGAACAAGGACAACCTTGCACGTGTAAATTATTAGAAAAAAAGAAATGCACGTTGAATTTTTCCCTGCCCTTGAAAATAAAAAACATTGCATTGTGAGAAAGGAGTCGAAAGGTGAAGACGAATCTATCTGCATACCCAATCCAGGCAGCTTTTGCTTTGCCACCTTTAGTTCTCCGGGCGGACACGGCTGAATTGGCGATAGCCGACAGCCCTTGCATTGCATTTGGGTGGGCGATCGCAATCAGTCCCTGTTGCTAGCTGTTGCTCATGCATGTCCTTCCTTCCTTTCTTCCTGACCGGGCTAGTAGGAGTAGCAGAGACGCAATGAATTGCACGCAGGATTAGCCTGATCGGTCCCCCTTACTCTGATTAACTGCAGGTTGCTTATTTGTACGTTGATCATTGGATGTATATGTATACGGAGACGGCACGAGTGCATCAGTAAAGAGATTTTCTCTCCTGTTAAACACACCACACACGTATCCTCACGTGCATCCAATCCAACGGTAATGCGCGTGAGACAAATACTCTTAAGGGCAAAATCAGCTAGCATTCGGTAATCCTTCCCATCCCGTGCATGATTTACCAACCCAGCATTTGGGAATCCAGATACGATCCAATCATAGAGAGTTGTTGCATGGGCTTGTTGAGCAGTAGCATAGCAGCTCGGATCACCTGATCTGATGATGACCCAGTGTCTCACTGGCACTGGCATGCATGAGTGTGCCGGCCACCGGAGCTGGCTGGCTCCCGGCAGCAGAGGCCTACCCGCTCCGGCCGGGATAAAGCTCCAAGCCCCAAAAGACACAGCGCCAAGATGCCCAATCCAAAAGCAACAAGCAGGCAGCGAAAAGCAGCTCTCATATAGTACTCATGGATCCATGACCAGAGCAGCTTGATTTGCTCGCCGACGAGGCACACAGCCGCTGTAGCGTTACTGTGACTGGAATGACGCCGGCCGGCCCAAGCGACGATGGGACACTGGCGCACTGACCGACGATACGATCCTGCTCGCAGCAGTCGCAGGCATGCAGCGAGCAACAATTTTTTTTTTTTAGCAACAATTTATTTAATCCGTGGTAGTAGAACAAGAAATAGGATGGTTTTTTTTTTTCTGTTTCTGATTGATGTTAGGAGAGTCAAAGGCCTGTTGGGTCTTAGCCTATTAGAGTTAATTAGTCGCTTGTTTAGGG
>JAKNSH010128877.1:0-13416 GCA_027790015.1 Cymbopogon flexuosus | reverse complement strand
CCCTTACTTGATCATATGCAAAATTCTTCTCTCTTGATACAGAGGAGTGCTTCTGTTCCAGATTGGCATGCATACCTTCTAGGGCTTTCATAGCCAATGTAATGCTCTCCAACTGAAAGAAAAAAAAATACATCAACACATCATATGAGAAAAGGAATTTATGTACAGAGAGGACATGAGATGAGACCAGTTCAAAAATTATGACAGTGTAACAATATTAATTTCCGATTCAAGAAAAAAAAACTTAGTATGTAGGTTTACATCAGTATATGTACCTGAGAGAACAGATCGTTCTTTTCAGCAGAAAGAGCTGAATTATTTGTTAGGTGAGCTTGGCAGGATTCTTCGGAATCTTTCAGCTTTGTTCTCAATTCATCTAGCTCATTTTTCATATCACATAATGAGATATCCAAGATAGAATTCTTCTCTGAAACCTCAGATAAACTTTTACCAAGGATCTCTAGCTCTGATGCAAGAACAGCCTTTTCAGAAATGTGACAGGAAATTGCATCCTTCAGAGAGCTTTCTGAGGCCTGTAGTGCTTTTATCTTCTCCCTTAATGCATCCACTTCACTAGAAAGATCTGAGTTATTTGCAAGGAGAGCCAGACAGGATTCTTCAGAATCTTTCAGCTTTGTTCTCAAATCTTCAAGGTCCATTTTCGTACCAGATAATGAGATATCCAAGATAGAATTCTTCTCTGAAGCATCAGATAATCTTTTACCAAGGATCTCCATCTCTGATACAAGAACAGCTTTCTCAGAAACATGACAGGAAATTATATCCTTGAGAGAGCTTTCTGAAGCCTCAAGTGCTTTTATCTTCTCCCTCAATGCATCCATTTCAGCATTTGCATCTGAAAGTGAGTTCTCCAAGAGTGAATATTCTTCAGATAGCTTTTCCACCTCTTGAAGCTTTTCTGAGAGGAGTGCCTTCTCAACCTCACTCCTTGCACACACCTCCTTCAGTTTTGAGTTTGTAATTTGCAATTCCTCGATTACCTTCTGGTTCATTGTTGCAGTGGTTTTTAGGGTATCCATCTCATCAACCAGAGTGTGGTGTATCCCCTCTAGATTTTCCTTCTCTTCCCTTTGAGAAGTAAATTCTCTCTGAAGTGCTTCTTTTTCACCTATGTGCAACCCCATTTCTGCCTGAAGTTTCACATTCAAATCCTTCAATGCGTCCAATTCAAGATGAAGGTCCTTTATCATAAGCTCAGTAGAAAGATTCTGTTCACGGAGGATATGGATTTCCTCGGTATGCTTGGTCACAATGTTCTTAAGATCAACCTTACTGTTCTCTGCCTGTCTTAAATTACCATTCAGCTTCTCGAGTTCCAGCGTTAACCTTCTCACTTCATTTTGTGACTTGAATTGAAGATTTGTCATCATAAGAAGAGATGTTTCGCCTTCAACACGTTTTTGAGTTTCATCTTGTAGGCTAATTTGGAGGTTATCTGCTTCTTCTTTCTTATATATGAGTTCTTGCTCTATCATCTGAACTTTCCCTTCAACATTCTCCAGTTCGGTTTTCAAGGCCATGAGTTCAGATTCAAGATCCGATATTCTCACTGAGGCCTGCTGGTTCTCATGGAGAGTAGCATCTTTCTCAGTGTTTATAAGTAGGATGGTGTTGTTAAGTTCGGATGACAAGTTCTCCAACTCATTCAACTTGCCATTCTGCTTCTCAATCTCTATCTGCAGCCTACTAACGTCTTCCTGTGACTGGGAATACATTTTCTCCAATGACACAAGCGATGTTTGGGCTTGTAGCCTCTTCTCACATTCATCTTTCATACTTATCTCCAGGCTGTCGAGACTTTCATTCTTCTGTGCAACTTCTTGCTCCAGTAAGAGAATTTTTTGTTCAGACTTCTCCATATCCAACTGCATATTCGATAGTTCTAACTCCAATTCAGATACTTTCTCTGAAGACTGCTGTTGTTGAAGGAGTGCTGCATCCTTCTCCGAGTTCAAACATAAAATGGTGTTCTTCAGTTCTTTCAGTGTGCTCTCCATGTCTAACTTATTATTTTCCAACTCACTAAGCTTCTTTGTTGATCCGTCAAAATCTTGTGTCAGCGTTTTCATTTCTTCTTGCAACTGGCAATGCAGACCCTCTGTCATGAGAAGAGTTGCTTCAATTTGCATACGCCTATGGCATTCATCTTGCAGCTTCAAATGGACATTGTCTGCTTCTTCTTTCTTCTTTTCAAGATCTTGTGTCAGCAACTGTACTTTCTGCTCAGTCTCATCTAGCTCTGACTGTAGCTTTGACAGTTGAGATTCGAGTGCCGAAACCTGCTCCACAGACTGCTGGTGTTGAAGCACAGCTGCATTCTTCTCAGTATTTAGCTGTGTAATGATGCTCCTAAGGCTTTGTATTTCACTTTGAAGTTCATTCTTTGAATCCTTGAGTGTGTTTATCTCGTCACCAAGTTTCTGTATAAGCACCTCAGAGGACTGGTTTTGTTCTGTAAGGCGCTCAACATCCTTCTTCAGCTCACAAACAGTGTCCTCAAGGACCTCCTTAGTCTGCTTGAGCTCATTCGACTTTTCATTCGCCATCCTTATTTCTATAGCCAACCTCTGTACTTCTTCATGAGATTGAGCAAGTTCCTTCCCCTGGGAAAGTAGAGCACTTTCAGCCTGCATGCGCTTTTCATGCTCCTCCTGGAAGCTTGAGCGGAAACTCTCCAATTCCTTAAGCTTTTGTTCTAGTTCTTGTTGCTGCATCTTCATCTTCTGATCCAAACCCTCAGCCTCAGACTGTATAGCAATATTAAGTGTTTCAGCATTAATTAGCTTCTGGACATCTGCTGCCATTTCATCAGTTAACTTCTCAAGGTCAGCCTGCAACTTCGAGAGCTCGGACTCCAATGTAGATATTCGCTCACAGGACTGATTATATTGCATAAGTGATGTGTCTTTATCAGCATTTAATTGCAACACTGTTGCCTCGAGCATTTGCATCTCGTTTTCAGCTTTGTTTGCCCGCTCGGATTCTGACAACATCTGCTGTTTCAGATTCTGGCTCTCGGCTAATAGTCTTGCAACTTCTTGTTGCAAATTTGCCATCTCATTGCTGATATCATCCTTCCCTTTAACTTCTGGGCTTTCAAAAGTTAGGCCTTTCCGTACCTTTCCATCAAAACCAGCACGAGGAGCACTTTCACCACTCGATGACAAATCATTGAACAGCTTTAGACCTTTTCGACTTGACAATGCACTGGTTTCATCAGGGTGTGTACCATTCCTCTTGGTGGTGAAATACTGTGGTGACACACCAACTCCATCCTTCTGAAGATCATCAGAATTGAAAGCAGACATATCTGGAGTATGAGGCTCCATCTCTTGGCTGAAAGCAGAGGGTGACTCATCTGACATTGACGGCATCTGATTTGGAAATGCTTCAGAAATTGTTCTGTGAGCCTGGCGAAGTGCCCCAGTGGCTTGATCATATCTTTCTGCCAGAGCACGGTATGCTCGATAGAATTCCTCCACCAATTTCATTAGCTCTGGACGTTTCTTGTAGTACATCTCTGCTCTCCTTGCAAAAGAATCAGCATCCTCATTGATAAGTTTGATCATTGCTTTAACCTTTGTGTCCATGTCTGTTGCACAAAACAAGACCCAATCAGTTCATGGACCATACTTACAAATGCAGTCCTTTCATTGCAACCATATCTTCAAATTGATTAAATAGTTATGAAAAGGAACATATATATGTTAGTTCGCAGTGATGAAAAAGAAGGCATCAAAGCAAACATTTAAGCCGTCCAAGCATTTCCAACAGAAACAAAATTCAGTTTAACTGAACCTATAAAAATGCCTCTCTCTCTCCCTCTCCCTATCTCCAAGTCTTTAACACGTCAAACAAAAACTCTTGCACAAATACATGGGCAACAGTCTAGGACTTCGTGTTAACAGATTATGAAAATATTTCCAAATTCAAATAACATATGTGCAACTTTTTATCAAAGAAAGACTGGCATTGAGAAAACAGTCCAATCAGATCATGAGCAAAGAAATTCAGAAATGTTGTTCCAGCTGAATAGTAAGTGTACTGCATTGCATTGAATTTCCAAGCTGACTGGTATACACTGTAGAACAATGATATGAATATCATGATAGAAAGGATACAAACAATGCATGAGCATGAGCTTGGCTGGCTGTTGCCTTGAAGTAAAGTAGGAAAAATGCTCTTAGATAAAGATGAACTGAAGATAGGAACTCACCGCTGATATTTTCCTGGAGCCATTTCGAGTTCTTGGGGCTGATATGGCTAACCCACAACCAAGAGTATTGCCTTGATGAATCATGACGAACCAAAGTCGCCATTGGTGCCGGATAGGAACAGAGACTACTCCAACCAATAAATAATGTCTTATTTCCTCAGCACTTAGAACAATGCAGAGATGCAATATCTTATCCTCAAAACCATGAGGGTTGTCAACTCCCCCACTTTTCAGATGTGGGATCAACGGAATCAGCACCTGCATAGTTGGAAACAGAAATGACTTGAATAAGATAAAGTAAGCAGGGTATGAGCAGCAATGACGAAGGGAACTCAAGGATGCCATGCCTATATGACTATGAGTTACTAGTAGGTACCAGCAGCAAGTCTTGAACTGGCCCGAAGATAGACTAGTAAATAACTAGCCCACTCTGCATCAAACTGGAGTCAAGAAAAGATAGAATTGACTCATTAATTGGATGACGAGAAAAATTTTTGCATGCACAGTAAGCACTATCGAAGTGATAGTGCAACGCTTCATTCGTGTGACGTAAAAAAGGCAACCAAAAATCAAAACTCTGTCCAACTGACGGATAAGCAAGGTAACCAATAGAACCGGTGGAACAATCCAATCAAGAATTTATTTATTTTTATATAAAAATAAACAGGAAATCAACAGAACCCAAAATCCGTTTCCCCAGAAACGAAACCTCCCGATAAGACAGGAACATCGAGGCGCGATGCTTCTGCTAGGCTGGATGCTGCAGCAGAAGGCGAGAAGCAGGTCTTGGAAGCAAATCTCGCGAGTCAGACGCCATTCAGCAAGAAGAAAAAGAGAGGATATAGATCACATGATCCACGCCTGCTGCTCCACCTACCAAACCCAGTCGTCAACACCAACCAACCATTCCGGCAATCCAATTCCCAGCGAAAACGAATCACGGACACGGAGCACCAGCAGCAGTAAAAGATGGATCTTTGGAGCATCCAGGCGCGAAACACAGGTCAAGAAATACGATAAGCGTGTACTACTCAACAATCACGGCACGGGTGAAGGAAGCAAAGATCCAACCCAATCCAATCCTGGAGCAGCGAGCGGAGCCTCCGTCTAGTGAGAGGTGAAAGCGGGGAGAAGGGGCATACCAGGTGGAGCGGAAGCGAGCGGCGGCGGCGGCGAGATGCCAAGATCCAGCAGCAGGCTGCCCACTTTGTGCCTCCATCTCTCGTTTCTCAACCCATCCCGGTGCTCTCTTTCTCTCCCTGTCGCCTTTGCCTGTGGACAGTGGGTTCTGCTCTGCTGCGGGGTGCGGGCGGGCGTAGTGCCAAGAAGAAAGGCTGCTTCAGCGCGGCAGGAAGCGGGGCCCACGCCAAGCGGACGATACAGGAAAGGGAATAGAGACTACTCGTGACCACTGACCAGCCAGCCTTTGAGGAAGAGGCGAGCTGGTGTTTTGGGCGTCATAAATTGGATGGCGTCAATTTAGGGAGGGAATTTTGAATTCATACACTATGTATAAATTTGATGCAACGGTTATAAGATGCCGTTTGGAATATGATGAGTATATATATTTTCCAAACGTTTATATGGGCAGGGAATTTTGAATTCATACGCTATGTATAAATTTGATGCAACGGTTATAAGATGCCGTTTGGAATATGATGAGTATATATATTTTTTTGGACACACCTAAATTGTGTAAATTGTCTGCAATTTCATTGTAATTTTTTGGAGACATATATGTTTTTCCAAAAATTTCAATATAGAAAAATGTTATCATTATATAGCACATATATTAGTGTAAAAATACGGAATTTTAGGTTTTTCTTTCGGCCACCTTCAAAAGTTCATGATGTTCAGCTAAATTTTGTCGAAATTTTGAGCCCTTTTTTTACCATCGGAAAAATTTTAGATGCCTCTGGATTTTAGGCCGATGTAGTAGCGATACCTTGATATTTCAAATGTCTGTTTTCACTATCGCTTGTGATAAGTCACCAAGCAAATCGTCTATAATAGTAGCATAAAAACCTACACACAGGGCACCAAAATTCCATCAAGATTTTATGGATTTGGTCATTTTAAGGGTGGCCGAGAGATAAATCTAAAATTTTGTATTACTTTTTGGATGGTGGACAAAAAAAAATCTGAAATGCCGAAATTGAAAACCCTGCCTACTAACCATTGGATGCTCACTTACAGTTGCAACACGCAAGTTAAGAATGTCATTCTGATTCTCGGTGGATCTCCTCAAAACCGAATACATTCCTGTTAGACTAGCAGCAGCAGCTTAATTAGCAAGTGGTGCTCTAGCTAGCTATTCCAGTTGATTCGACATGTAAAAGGGCGGTGTGACTTTGTTGTTGCACTAAGCATTTCCCCTGCTTCCTTCATGTGCACTACTTTTTGTTAGATGTCCCAATCCTTCCATTATTATACAAAGAAGAGGAATATATTTTATATTACATTTAAAATTATCATATATTAGATACAGGATTATTGCTGATGTGGATTATTTTTACTCATCATTAGGTACCATTACCTTTTGCAATGGTATTATGTCTGTGTCCATCCGGCAGGTAAACGGTGGTTCTTGGGCTGCCTCTGCATTCCAACGAGGCACCAAGTTGTACTGCTACTACAAATTTGTCTTGTCCCTGTCGTTGATGGGATTTTTTAATGGTTTCTCGAGTACAATTACCAAAGGGATCTGTTTGATGCGATCATTTTGCCTGATTGGCTGTTACGGAGATCGAGAGGGTGGAACAGAATGATGATCGCCATGTGAGAGAATAAACCAGCGTCACGTTCTCTTCAACCGTTATTGTGGAATCCGTGTGCAGTTTGAAGCACATGCCACACTTTCTTCCTTTTCAATTCAATGCCCCACTAATTTTTTACCACTTTTTTTTTTGTTTTTCTCCCCGTACAGTTTGAAATGCTGAAATGTAGCCGGTCGGAATTCATTTTCCAAATTTATATGGCAAGTACTGTACCTCGGTCATGAGAATTTCTATGAAGAAAAATTGCAGGATCGTTCATTCTGTGGTCTCGCGCGTTCTGGCCGTTATTGCCCTCTAATGTGTGTGGACAGGGTAGAGATAGAGGGTTACATTGGTAGTGCTGTGCTCCTACCACACAAATCGGTTGGGTCGGCAAAAAACAAAGGCCATCAACCACCCAAATTGACCAAACCAAAAAAAAAAACACACTAAAAACTAATAGCATTATTGGCAGCAATTCCAAGCATTATGGGTGCGTCGACAACGATGGATCATGGATGGGTTTATACATCACACGAGTAAACAACGTTATCATCCTTCTCCCTTGTCTCGTGGGCAGCAGCTGCTGTAATGTGAGCCCCATCCTTCAGTGAGGCAGTAAACAACGTTACCAAGATTGTTAACAGTGATGCCATATATATATATAGGGAACATATCCTGTGCAAACTAATTTTTCGTGAAAACTCATGCAAACCACGGTAAAAAAGTGTGCTAAATTCACCAAAAAAATCACACATGTAGATGATGTGATGATACACAACCTTGTAAAATATCTTGTCCAAACTCGACTTCGTTTGTGAGATATAAAAATAACAAATTTTTAACAAATCATCTAGACAACTTTATGGTCTGAAATTTGTTATTTTTATATCTCCCAAACGAAGTCGAGTTTCGACAAGATATTTTACAAAGTTGTGTATCATCATATCATGTATGTGTATGATTTTTTTGTGAATTTAGCACACTTTTTTACCATGGTTTGTACGGGTTTTTACAAAAAGTTAGTTTGTATTTGATACGTTACCATATATATATTATGTTTGATGCTTGGCTTCGGTTTCCACAGCTTCTCAACGCCCTGACAAGCAGAGCACGAAAAGATTCAGCTGTCAAAAGCTTTGCGTGTGTGTTTTCCTTTTGGGTCTACTGCTGCTAATAATCATAAACATATTAACCTCTGACAAGTCATCAGCGCCTAATCCCTCCATTAAGAATAGCTGCGGGAACGAGCTGCGAGGATTGGTGGTGTTGGTAGTTGGTCAGGTCAGGTCAGATGATGGGGTGCTGTCACTCGTCAGTGGCAGCAGCTATCACCATTCATCAGCAACAGCAAGCCTAAACCACAAACAAGCACAAGGAGATTGATTTGATTCCCGGCGTTTTGTCCGTGTCATCAACCAGTGGTTGGAATCAGGGTTCCTTTTTTCTTCCTGTCTTGTTTCTTGTGATAAACATGGAGGAATTCAGCGGATCGATTGGGCGGCGGCGGTCTGGTATGGACGAACTAATCTGACAACGTGGATGGAAACTGATTTCGCCACATTCAAGACCGTCTCTATCTCTGCTGATTCAGACCAGACTCCAAATACGACTAGGACTCTCCAGTTGTACAAAGCTCCGGTTCCATTCAGGTGCTAGTATTTCTTTTGTGTTATTGACAAGTGTGTTTCTTGTTCAAGGTTTGTGCTAGCTACCCCAATCATTTCTCAATCGGTAGTACTGTAGGTACTAGAGAGACGTCAAGTTGTCTAGACAGAGAGGATGGTTGCTAATTTCTGAAACCAGAACACACACTGCCTGGTGCCTACTGCATGATTCATGCCCTGATTCTCATGAAACTCGCCTGGCTACAATCAATCAAGAAGCCTGATTAAACATAACAGCGGTAACCGGATACGCATACGGACCAAATGGGTGACACATGAACCGGCAGACAAGAATTCGTGCGGCTCTTGCACACTGTCTGTTCTGACACTGGAAAGAAACTGCACAAGAAGAAACAGTTGTCAGTCACTAATGACAATGGACCAGCAGCAGCAAGCGCCACGCCGTGCCTCCTCTTTCAGAACTACTGACTCCTACTACTGTAGGAGAGTAACTGTCCACGGAAGGAATGACGGATGCAAATGGAAAATTGCGGGATTCATCAATGTGGGGATGGTTGGGTGGTGGTTGTTCTTCACAATTCACATGGGATGGTCCTGCAGCATGCTCTGGCCTGACTGACCCAGATGATAAAAAGGATTGCTACTTTAACCAGAGACAGCCAGGCATGCTGATATTACTCTCCCACTAATCACTTCATTGAGCGGTCACACAAGTAAACTTGCAGTTGTTGCTTTCGCAGGAAGGCTTCAGGTTCAGGGGACCATGGGGTTTTAGTTCAGGTCCAATTGGTTGGGTTCCTAGCATATAAAACTCAAGAACAAGTCCAAATTCTTTTGAGCATGTTTTATTTTCTAGCACGAAAACGAGTCCAATCAACTTACCACAAGCTCCAATTCAGAGTTTAGTACTACTAGACAGGAATGAAGAAGAGCAACACAGCTGGCCACGCAGCTTCCATCCAAACCCAATCGGATCTGTATGGCGCTCGCTGCAAGTGCCATCAGCTCCATGAATGCCCAAAAGGCTCCGTCCGATCACACATCACACCACACCACAACAAAAACCTTCATTTTCCTGCCTGGGTCCCAATTAACGAGAAGGAGATCTGGATGGAGATGGGAGGGTGGCCACGAGGCACCAAAAAGACTCGCGAAAAGGGAGATCCACAAGTGAGTGTGCGTACAGCTTGGAACGCATCCAGTTCCAGTCAGGGGACGGCTATGGTGGCTCGCGGCAGGCAGCCAGGCACATGAGTGTGAGAGTGAGAGTGAGACGAGACACGGCAGCTTCTGCTTGGCTCATCACATGGCGTCCATGTGTCTGCGTCTGTCCTTATACGTGCTCTCTCGCCTCATGTGCGTAAAAGGAATATTGTCGCCGAATTATTCATCACTTCATTCGTAGAGGAATTGGATTTGGATGCAAGTGCACCTCATCATACAAGTAGAAAGATCCTTGAATTATTTCTTTTATTTATTAAAAAATAAAAGGCCAAACCTTGCGAGAGTTGAAATGATCCACATGAAATTTATTTATTTATTCATACCTTGAGTTTTTCTTTTTATGAAAAAAAATAAACTGCCTCCTGAAGACTTGGGCCATCCACCTTCACTTTGAGGTTCCCCAGTAAAAAGAAAACACAAAAAAAAAAATGTCGTGGATCATAAGTGGGCCTAGTTAAAAAATTAAAACTTCAATTTAAAAGCTTGACGTACGTGTAGTACGCCTGTTGTGCTAAGCCAGGAGACTGGCCGCAAAGTAGCAATTTCTTGCAGAGAATTATGTATTCATTATGTATTTGCTCTACGCGCTTGCCACGCGTGCTTGAGTAGACACAATTGGAGTTATTAGGCGGTGCGCTATTCATCGGCGGGACAATGTGGTACTAATAAACAATTCCTCTGTTCCAGTTTGCGGCGTCGGATGATTTTCAAAAGGCCCAATTTGTAGACCCGGCTTCGTGTACTGACGCTCGATCCGACCCAATAGGCCCAGTTTGTTGACCGGCCTTTCTATTCGGCTCATGATCGATTGATTATTCGTTTCGCTGGTGCAGCAGCAAGAGAGCTGTTAACCAACTGACCACTTGTTCGTGGAAGATGACATCCCGGGGACAGCACACCGTACTTCCTAATTTATTATTATTAATATAAGGCCCTATCGAATATAAAGTATTTATGGCATTTTGAGAAAATACTATGATTTTATGAAATATTTTGGTTTTAGAGTGCCACCAAGTGTTTTAGGTGCAACAAATTTGATGGATCTAAATGTCATATTACTAAAACCTTAATTTTCTTTTGAGTTTTAAAAACTCAACTCTACACCTCTTTTTTCTTTCTAAACTATGGTTTCTTAATAATACAAATATATACAAGACCTAAGTAGTTTGTTACATTTTTTTTGACAACTTTTTTTTTTTTGACAACTAAGTAGTTTGTTACATTGTTTGTGATGTGGGACCAAGAGTAATCAGAACAAGTCTATGTAACCTTCTTCTTTAGTCTTTGCGCAAGTTTGATTTGCCTTTCTTAATTATAAAATTAGTTTTTTTAGATTCTTGTATTTTTAAAACCATCCAATTATACCTCCCTAAAATTAGGTATAATTATTTGAATCTTGTATGGTCTTCTAAAATTTAAAATTAGGTCAAATAGGAAATAGGGCAAGATAAATCTTCGTTGCGCATTCACCATGCAACGCGCCACTTAGAAAAAGAAACACTTCCTCAGCAACCGTGTCTTCTAAACATCAAAACATACAAGGACATTTCTAAATAAAAAATACAATTCAAGCTATAATTGCATATTAAAAACAATTTAACTTTATGAAGCACTATCTTCTTTAGGAGGCATAACGAAGATAATGCGTGTAGACTCATAAATGAAAATTATTTTTAATAGCAGTCACCCACACGACTGCGCCATCCACCACTGCCTCGATTGGCTTAGTAGCAGCCGAGCAGAAGGGACAAATCTAACTCCAACTCCACCCACCTATGCTCGGAGAAAGGCATACCAATAGTAACGAGATCAAAACCAGTTGTATAGTCGTCAGATTTTTTTTTATCAATGTCAAATATTAAAGCGCAAAAAGAGCAAGAAGAAAGATTGGAGATATCTGAAAAGGGACATGCAACAGCTTCTTCGATCCGAAGCAAGGCACGGCGACTGCGGCTTCTCCGAAGCAAGGGAGTCACTGGCGTCTCGGACGATGAGTCTGGTACGTCTCGTGGCTGAATTTATAGAGGGATGTGGAATGTGGATAGAGATCGAGGAGGGTGTGTCGGACAAGGGGTTGCGTCGTTCGCATGCAATCATAATAGTGTTTTCTAGTCAGGATACTCATGGTTTAATATTGATTATGCCAATATATTCTAAATTTATGTTAGAATTTAGCCTTTAGGAGTTTTCAAATCAGGCATTAGGAGTAAATTTTAGCAGAAAGATTTTATGTTCTTTCATTCGAAAAGAATCCAAGAAAGATGTAACTACTAAAATATGCATGACACTATCAATTTGTTGCTACTGTGGGCAGCTATCTATTCAACCTAGGTGTTGGCTTGGCCAACAAAAGTGGAAACCAAGGAGAGAGTGAAGGTATAGAGATCCCAGGTGTTGGCTTGCCAACAAAAGAGGGAACCAGAGAGAGTGAAGGTAGAGAGCTGAGAGAGTGAAGAAGAATAATAGGTAGAGAGCCAACAAATGATCAGACTAGAGGTCCCTCTGCAACTTCTCTCTTCCCCTTTTATAGATAAAATGTGGGAGGAGAGACTCTCTTTAAACCCCCTGGTAGGGTCAACATTAACAAACTCATAGAGAGAAAGTGGGAGGGAAGACTCTGTTGTTATGCCCCTAGTACACAACATGCGCTTCTCTACAGATGGAAACATTGCCTAACACAAAAAGATTAATACCATTTATTAAATCATGAAAACATCGCTCCTACGAGGAGTAAAACTCATAGAGAGAGTGGGAGAAAGCTAATAAGGCTCTTGTAAGTTGCAACAAATAGGCTACGAAGCCCTTTCACACTATGTTTTACTAGGTGGATACCCCGCGGCGCGGGAATTTCTTATAAATAAAACTATCATATTGATAAACCTTTGAAGAAATATAATTGTGCTGCCATCTAAACTGAATTAAGACAAATAAGTTAAGAAGAATCCATAAATATGAATTATAAAGGATACAAAAAGTCCATGAATGTTTTGAAAAAAAAACTTCAGTAGTGCAGATTTAACTATTGGGAATAACTTTAGTTTCTAGCGCACCAAACATGATCGATTCAGGTGACAAATAACTACAACTTATAAATTCATTGTGGTCCTTAGCTTACTGAATGGGCTGCTGCTTTTTTTTTTTTTTTTTGACAACAAGCATATATAATATATTATCACAGCAACCATTTTACAAGGAGGACCTCGAGAGAGGACCAAATTACAATCAAGCGCAGGAGCTGAGGAAGAAGACTACACTGTTCATGGCGTCGGAGACGACGAAGCCGCCGGCGGAGGGTCGCAGGGGCGCCGAGGACGCATACACCCGGGTGGAATGGCCGCGCAAAACGTCGGCTAAAGTTGGGCCAGGCGAGCCAGTGGAGAAGTCGAACACCGGCGACCGAAGGATGCGTTGAAAATCGTCGCCAGGGGTTGAAGATGAGACTCGAACCTGGATCCCAGGGGGAGGCAGAGGCGCCGCACCAACTCCATGAGGGGAGCCGTCTAGCTGTAGAGAAGAGCTCCAGAACCAAAGGTCGCTGTGCAGGGGGGAAAACGGGCGAGAGGACGGAGAC
>JAKNSH010128820.1:0-17831 GCA_027790015.1 Cymbopogon flexuosus | reverse complement strand
ATTTTAAAAACGTGGCTTTATCGGGAAGCGAGAATGACATTTATTTTGGGACGGAGGGAGTACGTGCTGACAGATGTTCTGCACCCGCATCCGGCATGGGCTGTCAGTCCATCGTCAGCGTCTCAGCTGGTTTACTACACTGACATGGCGGTGCTTTTCTCACCCTACCATGTCCTGGAGCAGGTCACCTACATCAAGATGCCAAACGACATGCTTTGGAGCAGGACTGTGGTGGATCCTACAAGCCGTGCTGGTGCTGAAGTGAAATACGGCCCGTATTACAACCAGATTCCCGTCACGTTTTTGCCCATCAATTTGCGCTACGTGAACCGTCCATTTCTTGTTTATGAGAAGCTTGAACGAAAGGTGGATATTCCTCGCTGGGGACCCGTAAAAGTCACCGATCAGTATAAAATGAGACATGATGATGCTTGGTACAAACGAATCTTTTCAAGGTTAGCTGCAACAATCTTAATTATTCGATCCACTCTTCAGCTTAATTATCTGGGTCCAAAAATGCACTTGGCACCAAACAAATGCAACTGCAAAATTTCTTTGCTTCCGGGTATATGTGTAGCACATGTCATGTTGAATTATCATATAGGTTGTAGGCTTCAGTGGACCACATGCCCCGCCTTATTATGTCTAATAGGTGAGGGTTGCCCCGCCTTCAATTCACCTCCACCTCAGTCTTGTTCAATATTTTATTAATATTTATTATTTTCTCTATGTTGGCTGCCACGTTCCTTGGCCAGTTGAGCTCTTTTACCTGCCAAATAGTTAAACATCAAATGAAATTCTTGAGAAAATAGACCAGATTGCTGCTTGTTGGGAGGCATTTTCTTGGGTATTCACATCTAGCAGAATCCCCTCTAACCATTTTAGTGTTGCAGGTAGTGCTTCCTGAAGGATAAAAAGAACCACAGCTTTGTTCCTTTTCCGATGGAGGTAATCTCATCTTTCTTTCCTAACATTGACTGAACATTAATATAAATTTAGGAGTTCTAGTAATCTCATAAATTAGTATACTTATTATGGTAACTCAAAGTGGCCATAGGATAAGTTATTCTATGGCCAACCACAATGGAATCATCTAAGTTTGCTTTCATGGCTTTGTTTGTATCGTGACTCATAAGGCGTGCATACCATGAGCAGTGCATGTTTCCGAGTCACCGAGTCCTTGAGCTTTGTACTTCACTGTAGTTTTAGGCTGTCATGCATGGTTAGTTTCTATTTCAGTTTTATATTCCTCCCATCGGAGGGCCAAAAGTCGTTGAAAGAAGTTTAAACAGCTATTTACTCCTTTGCATATGTAATCAGCTGTGCCTTTCATGGACCATAATTTGGAGCAAGCTAAGAATACGAAACTGCTGCTTAGTGTTTTTGAACAACGATTTGGTATAAAAATTAATTTTCACAAAAGTGAGGTATTCTGCTATTGTGAGGCAAAGCATTATGAGTAGGAATATACTGAACTTTTTGGTTGTGAAAGAGGAACATATCCACTCTGGTACTTAGGCATCCCAATGCACCACTGTAAACTCTGCAATTCTGACCGGAGTGTAATTGGGGAAAGATTTAGACATAGGCATGGAATTTTTATGGTAGGATCTATGTATCATAATCTTATGAACCAGGACTCTCTCTTCATGAATAAAATAATTTGAAAGGTAAAACTCCCCTTGAAGGTAGAGATTTTCCTTTGGTGTCTTCAAAGAGGGGTGACTCTAACAAAGGATAGCTTAGCTAAAAGAAATTGGTATGGGAGTCAAAAGTGTTGGTTTTACGATCTCAATGAAACAATTAAACACCTCTTCTTTGATTGCCATCATTCTAAGACTATCCTACACCTCTTCGAATCGATTATACCCAGCTGGGGATTCCTAACCACACGACATATGCAGGTCCCAGACCTACATATATCAACCTTCACTCAAATCCTCCAAAATGTGAACCGGTCCCACACTACTTGAGAGCACAGTACTCCACCTCCCTACCCAATTCCAGTAGGGTGGGTACAGGCTACTCTCGCCATCTCCCACGCCCAGTGTGTAGTTGTCTTTTGGCATGATGGGATAGCCGAGGTATCAGGCTTACCGGAGCTGGCCTCCTATTACCTTGATTTATATAAGAGCAAGTATTATAAGGTCCAGTCAGCAGGCTGAGAGGAACTCCACGTCAACAAAATCTGAGCTGAAGAAGAGAGAAGAGACGAGAGAGAATCAAGCGGGCGGTAAACTCTTCGCCGGGCTGAAGGACGCTTCCCAAGACAGATACAAGCCTCCCAGCCGCTACTTTGTTGGACCACGTTCCCCCTCTGGATCCTATGCTCCAATTGTCTTGCTTTATTGCGTGAGGCTGCCTAGCATTGCATGGGCCAGTAAAGATATGGCCACAAAAGATCAATATGCACATGCAATCGTTAAATGCTAAAGTACTTAAACGCCAACTTAAACGCCGGCTTATTATACGGATATTTTCATACGCTTGATGACATGGCATGGTATACCGCCGGCTGTGGGCTGGATTATAAACCATGCTCTAAGCTGGACCTTTGGAGCTTGCATTGGTATTGAAAGCCTCTTTTATAGCATTGGTCAGACTCACAAAGAATACTTCATTATGATTGATGAGAGCTTGACTCGTAGCCTTGGAAATCGTTTCATACATTGCATTCCTAGCAGTAGCGTCATTGGGATCGGATTGCCCATGAAGAAGCACCCTGGGCAGAAAAGTCTTCTGAAACACAGTACCATCTTGATCTTTGTCATATGACAACAGACACTTCTCTTTGAATTGCTCTGTAGCCGTGCTAACGATGTTGTGCCATTCTTCAGGAAGCTCATCCAAGGTGACATTGAGTATGCTGTGATTAGAGACTGACATGTTGACAATTATGGTCCCACCGGGCGTGCCAAAAAATGTGTTGATACAAAATTTGCGTTCCATGTACAACACACTTGGGAGGCTTGCAGGATCGTGTGAAGCAAGAGAGCTTGTTGATTCCCTAAGCCTCAAATGCGCCGGGTGAATCAGGTTGCGAGCGCTGGCGTGCCAGTCAATTTGACTCTGCAATTGACAAGGGGACAAAGTAGTCACACTACACTACAACCCTTAATCAGCGACTGACTTGAAGTTGTTGTAAGGGGTGTACAGCGATGGACGGTCCGTGGCTAAAAGTTATAGTGACGGACCCCAGCAGTTGCTGTTGAAGCTGTCGTTGTATATATACAGCGACGGACCGTCCATCGCCCCAAAATTTAGCGACAGACGGTCTATTAGCAGATTTAGCAACGGACAGTCCATTGGTGTAAAAACTTTTAGCAACTGCCAGTCCATCGAGCTCAGTTAAATAGGTAAAAAAAATAAAAGCTGGTCTAAAGGTATAGCTAATGATCAAACATTAGCCATACCTTGATTCAGTACACAAGTGATGACATTCAAAAGTGATCATATATTATTCATACATTCATTCATGTATCGAAAAGTACATTATACACGTAATGTCACTTAACATCATCTGATGAATCAGAAGGCTAATCCTAGCTGATGTTCAAAAGTTTATAGCATAGCACATATCCATGAAAACCAACAAACATTGGGCAAAAGCTCAAAATCCACAACCATAGAGCCATTTGGTCATCACCAAAGAATTGGAAGGTTGCACATCCATTAGTACTATGATCGTCTTGTTGTTCACAAGCTGGCAGCAGCTAAAGTTCCTGGAAAAAAAAAATGATAGAATCTGTAGTCCAATGAAGTACTAAGTTCCAATGTACAACTTATATGAGGTACAATTATAGGTATTATCCGAGCAATTAATCAAATATAAACCACATTCATTTTGCTTCTTGATCAGCTATGGTATTTTTTGAGCATACAAGATAGAGTTCTAGAAACAATTATTACTTGGTAAATTACAGCACAACTAATCCAAGAGATGAATCTCACAGAGAGTAAAAGGCAGCATTAGGACAGTAACCAAAATCAGCTATATGAACAAATGGATGTAACTAGCTTCAGGTAGTCTGGAGCTAAAAAAATCTGACGAAACCATGTTCAGTTTCCAGGGACATCACTTTTGCTGACATTATGTGTAGAGCATGAAATTAGCAATTCCAAATATGCTAGCAGAAGAACATTTCAATCCAGACTGGAAACTTTGGAACAAGTAACGACACTACATCATTTGTAACACTTGGGAGTTATCAAATTCTCGCCTTTCCTGACTACAAGGGTAAGTGAGCTCCAGTAGAGATGTCTGTTAGTTCAGAATGGAGACTCATTAGTTAAAAAATACACATGCAAACAACAATTAAAGGCTACATGACAGTTATGGATCTGGAACACAGAAGGTAGCCATCAGGCTGCAACGCTTATTAAGAAATTTAATCTCATGATCCACTCAATACATTCCAAATGTGAACATAAACAAAGGATCTCTAAAGTTATGCCAACCCAGCAAAGTATGGTTCTGTAGAATGAGTGTTTATCTAATAGTGTGAAAAACATCTAGGATCTCTATGTTATTCCCTAAACTGAAATTGGTTTAGTGCTCCTTGCCTAATAATTTCTTCAATTCTAAGTGTTAATAGATGTTTTACTATCTAAATTGTCAAAAATCTCTGAACGGTTCTTTCACAGTAATTTTTTTGGGAAAGTGCTAGTGCCATATTGAAGGAATGCTAATCTGCACCTGTTCCTAGACACAGTCTCTGCACTTGGGACAGTACATGGATCTATCAAAATAGAAGCAAATCCTGTACACACTAGCAAGAGAATATAGCTAAATGCCTAATGTCCAAAAAAGATTAGAAACCAAGTAATGATTAATGACAAGGACTAAATTTAGATTGTAGATCTAGTGACAATGGTTGAGGGAATATTACCTGAACTTTATATGAATGGCTGCTGCACCAAGTTTGTGAAATAAAGAGACCGAACAGTGAGGAAGAGGACACATAGTAGTAGTTGCTATCATTGCCATTGATCTGAAAACCAAAGCAAGAAGCTTTGAGCTGCTGAACTAAAAAAAGAAGCAAATCACAGAAACTGTAGTTCTTGCAGCATGGAGAGAGATGCAAAGAAGGCAAATAGAAAAGCAAGGATCTGAACTCGAAATAAATAAGCTACCCGCTAGCACAGCTCTGCTGCTACGGAAATATAGAGAACCTACTGAAGAACAGAGATTAACCTACTGAAGTTCTGAAATTGAAAGTAAGGCTATCTGAACCAAAGATTGTTGTCACAACTAAAAGTTTTGCTTGCTAGAATGTGTATACAACCAAGGCAAAGTTTCACATTTTCCATGTTGAAGAAGCTACATTATTTGCTGAAGCACATCCTCAACCTAGAACAGAACGAGCACTAGATAGATCTTTGGCCAGCTCATGCAAAGGGGATATTACTTGTACCATAACCAGGAACGATAACAATTGAAGATAAGAACTACAGCATCCAATATTTTCATGTGCAGATTCGATAATCATCTCAAGACCTAGAAAAATCTTAGTTACAACAATCTCTACCTCACTTTAGGTTATCTATCCAAAATAGATTATGGAATTAAGGTTCACAACAGTATGTATGCATCGTACAGCAACGAAGAAGACAGGGAGCTAACACACCTACGCGTGGTGAGGGTGCAGTCTCCCTTGATCCACAGCTAGCCCGGTGTGGAAGTAGTGGTCAGCCTGCAGGATTCAGCAGAGCACAACGACGGCGAGCCTGACGGTGAGGTTGTCAACATCTTCGTTGAAGACGTACGTAGGGGATGTGGGTGGCCCGAATCCGGGCGGCACTTGGGAGGGAGACATTCAAGTCCTCGCTAGCCATTCATCCTACTGGAGACATTCTTGTAAGCACACAACAGGGAAGGAGAGAAAAGGTGAGAAAGATGAGCACCTGGCCGGAGTCGCAAGTCAAATTGGGCAGATCTGGGGCGGGGAGTTCGTCACCGGCGGGCTCACCTCTCCACCAGATCGAGATGTGGTAGGGACTAGTGGAGGCGCGTTGAAGACGACCGTCAACCATCGCGTGAAACGGAGCTGGAGCAGGTCCCTGTGCGGGCGGCGTCGGGCGTCGGCAGGTTGCCGCATCTGGGGCCTGGCCGCTGGCGGTGGCGGGCTTGGCCGCCGGCGGGGACGGGGGTGTGGAGGTGGGTGGCTGGGCAGCGTCTGGGGCGACGATGTGGAGGCAGACGGCCGGGGCATCGGCGGTGGTGGCGCGGAAGCGGAGCGGGAGCAGGGAAACAGAGCAGCAGTGAATGGCAAGAGATTGACAGTGGAGTAGTTGACTTAGGGTTTAGTGGTATCTTGGGCCATAATTCTCACTAGGGACGGCGTAAAAAGGTTCAGTTACAGCGATGGACAGTCCATCGTCCTATTCGGTTTTAGCAACTGACCGTCCTTCACTAACCTTTAGCGACTCACCGTTCTATGCTAATTAATAACTTTTAGCAACTGCAGCCAGTTGCTAATTAAGGGTTGTGGTATAGTGTCAAATTATGGAACCTGCCGGTTTGTTGCCAGACAGTTCCAAAATATGTGGCTCCAAGATAGCCAATGATCAAAGGAAATTGACTAGAAAGTCAACCCCTGTGCATTTGCAAGTCCAGAAGTAAAGAATAAACAAAAACGACTAAATAATATATGCAGGATAGGACAATTTAATTAGCCGATCTAGTTTAGTCAATACAGGTCAGATCAAGATATGCGACCCGCATGCACAATAGTTAAGCATTGAGAAACCTCGTACACTAGCTAGATATATCCAGAACATCGCTAACAGTGGGGTTCACGGAGATGTCCGTGATAACGGTGTGTTCTAGGTATATAAAACGAGTATAAAAGACTAATCAACAACTAGTCGGGCTATGCATGCGCGTTGCCGATGAAAGCATAACCATATCGGCTATTTAGCCGATAAAGGGTCCATGAAGCATGAACAAGCTTATCTATCTATAACACGGACAGATCTAAGATCAAAGCAAACCTGGCCTAGTATTACCGATGGTGGAGGGGGGGTATGGTACAGGTTGTTAGATAACACCAAATCAAATCTATCTTAACCCTAAACATATCCATGAATGGATAAAGAGCTTGAACGCATAGCATGTGACAATCAAGATCGACAGATTAGCCGATGCAAGCATAGATCGATCGTTTTAACAAAAGTAAGTATTTAAACCTTTAAAATGATAGATCTCTATGATATTTGGGATCGAATCTGGCAATCTTGATTGGGCGAGGATATTGTTGCAATAAAACAGATCAATTTAAACAAAAAATATCGGTAACTTAATAAATCTACTAGATTACCGATCTAATAGAGCCAATAACTAATTCTTACCCATGTTTTAGCTTAATCTAAGCTTACATCCATCGGATGACGTTAAACTCAAGCTAAGCATGAAAACAAGCAAGAATCGATAACTAATCCTTACTCAATCTAAGCCTACGTCCACCGGATGACGCTAAACTTAAACCAAGCAAGAATCGGTCTTGATCCACCATGCCCCATGTCCACCGGAATCGGATGACATCAAAACAAGGTATAGCAAGACATGATGGTACTTATAGCAAGCCTGCAGCCACCGGATGACACCCAACTTGTTGAAGAACTCACCGGAATCTATATTACTCCTACTGCTAAGGGTTTTGGCCGGAGCCGAAAAGGGTTGTTATGTTGTATTGACTGATTGTTCAATATACAATAGCCGGGGCTTTAGTATTTATAGGCCTAAACCTTGACATGAGTCCTACTCGAACACGACTTGCTTACAAAAATAAGGAAAACAAAAAAGATAACTTGAACCCCAATCTTTCCTTTCTGATGGCATTCGGCACGTCTTGGCTCTATCTCTGACTCGAATGGTTTGGCAGCCTCCTCCGGTCGATCTCACCCTTGAGTTTAGCCGAACCTCCAAACGGCTTTTCCATGCCTGACACCTGGGCCCATAGCTAGTGGATCCTTGACCAAAATTTGGTGTCAACACATGCCCCCTAATTTTGGGATAAAGATTTCTTTATTCTAAAATTTGTTTCTCACCTCATCCAACGCCCTCTGCTGGGATCCGCTTTGAGATGCTTCCCCTTCCAACTGACGCTTCTGCCGTATAAAATTCAGATCCAATCCTTATTTCTTCTCATTCTCTTCTTGAATCTAATTGCTTTAGATTTTCCTATAACATGGATCCAACCATCGAAGAACTCGAACCCGCCGGATATCAGCTGTCTCAAGAACAAAAAGTCTGGCTCCAAAATAAAGAGTTCTTCAAATCTTTCTCGACCAAATCTGAGACACCTCTCAAGAACGATGATCTTGAAGAAGACGGTCTCCATTGCGAACTCCATGCGCTCAGCGTCAAACATGAAGGTATTGATTTAATTCTATTCATCTAATATGATCCAATTTTCTCACCCTTCTTCTATTTTAGATTTGCGGGACAGATCGAAAGAATATCGTCACCTGATCGATAACTATCACTCTGCCATTGGCAACACCCCTTTTGCTTTGATGTTGTAACAACCCTAAAAATTATAAACCCAAAAATACAACCAATAAAATTTTTTGCAAACAAACCCATGTTTGTTGCTTGTCATGTAGGAAACCCTACCCGGTTGCTCTAGCAACACCTACATTTAGTTATTGATAATATCTTGTGACATCATCACATGTGTCTTGGTAACATGATCATGCACAACATTGCATTTAAGCCACATGTGATTAACACCTAAGTTGAACACATGTAACCTAATAACCTGACCTAGCTTTAAATTACATGTCATACCTTGTTTAGTGACACATGAGCATGCATCATTTTGGCATTTCAAATAATATGTGTGAGTTGGATTTTATTTGGATTTATGTGATGATTAATAAAAAGACCAAAAATATTTATTTGTATAACAAATAAATGTATTACTATGGGAATAGTACCCTAACATATCCTATGACCCTATATGACCACCATGGGACTATTTGAAACATGCTACATTTGAAAATATATAAAATATAACAAAACACAAATATAAATGGAAAAGGAAAGAGAAACAAATGGCAATAGCAAATCTGACCCAAGACTCAGACCAGCCCAACAGACCAGCCAGGCCTGTTACTTCTTTTTCTTCTCTTGTTCTTTTGCCAAATCCGAATTGGCCTATCTGGCCCATGATCCCGAGCCGACCTGCCTGCCCTCTCTTCCCCTTTTTCCACTCTCGTCGGCCCAAGCCAAGCAAAATGGCCCATGAGCCAACAGGCCCAGCAGCCAGCAGCAGTGCCGCCTTCCCCACGTCGCGACAAGACAAGCCCCAAGCCGCTGCCACTGGGACCCAGCCGTCATAAGTCACACGGTTCCCTCCCTTCCCTCTACTTTTCGGCAAAACAGAGCAGTGCTCCGCGCCAATCTTCACGGCCAAGGCAACCCTTCCTGCCGCTCGTCTTCGCCACTAGGCCAACGCACGACCCTGCGCCCTCCACGTCGACCCCATGGGCCCCACGGGTCACGCGAATCGCTTGACCTTGTCAGAGTGCAACCGGCTGCTGCGCCAACGCCAGATGCCGCAGACGAAGCGTAGGCGCTACGCGTGATTCCCCACCGTCTGAGTCGAGCCGAAGCGACCGATGGCCTCCACCTGGACCGACTGTGCCCCGACCATAATATGCCCATGGCATGATGCTTTTCTAGGCGCGCGTCGCGAGCATGGAATTGTCGCGCACCTGCTCCCCACTGCTCCCGCTCACACCCCGGCCACGCCAAATTAGCCTTCCTCGCTGACAATTGGAGCCCACACGAAGTTGATAGCGACCTCCGGGACGCCCTTGGCCACCTGATCACGCCTCAGTCCTGATCACCATTTGCCGGCTAACTGTGCACGCCATCGCCTATATATGGTAGCACCACAAAGCCCTGGAATTTCTCCAGCCCTACGCTGCCGCTCTGGTGGCAAATTTCACCTAGCCACACACATCCAAGCTGAGAGAAGCAGAAGAAGGAAGGAAGGAGGGAGAGGGGGAAGTAGAGGAGATCGCCGCCGGAGCACCGTCGACGCCGACCGCAGCCACGCTAGAGCAGAAGAAGCCGTACGACTACACCTTCGACGCCTATCGTCCTGCACCGCGACTCCGCCAAGCCAGAAGGAAAGGAGAAGAAGGAGGGGAAGGAGAAGAAGGGAGGAAGAAGGGAGAAGAGGTGGAGCCGAGCTGCCAAACCCGCCGACGCCGCTAGGGTTGCCGAGCTCACCGGAGAGGAAGACGGTGCGGCGATCATCTGCTTCCTCGCCACTGCACCGCCAACCTCTCCACACGACACCACACTGGGGAAAAGAAGGAAGGAAGAGATGGAGAAGATGGAGCCGCCGGAGGAGCAGAGCCGGAACACCGACGACGTCGCGCGACCACACCGGAGCAGAGAAGCGCCCGTACAACGACGCCGACGAGCCAGATCGATCGGCACGACTACAGCCCACCACCGCAACGCGTCCTTGCTGCTTCACCGCCCTGCTACGACTACAACATAGGTGAGTGCCGTTGTTCCCTGCTCTACTCTTCTCTCTGGACCCACCGTGCCTCAACGTCTCGTACCGAGATGCCTAGGCGGAGCGCTGCCGCTCCCAGAACACGAGCACACATGCACCTCACACACGCACGTGTACATGACCGGCCAATATCCTTGCCATCGAGGCTGCCTAGCTCGTCGGAGCGCCGCCGCGTGTTTTCACACGCGCGCAGGCTCCACCATGTCGATTGGTAGCCCTGGAGGCACGAATCGACGATTGGGATGGAAGTTGGGAGCCAATTCGGCTCTGAGCATGCCTCCCCACGGGCGCCGCCATGCCATGATGCCCGTATGCCATCTCCGGCCACCTCTCCGAATGGGAGTATGCTGTCAAGCGCAACGGAGGACTGCGGCATCTCGCCGTGAAGCCAAACAAGAAAAGGGAGCCCGCCATGACCTTCGCCTGCGTGACCGTCGTGCTCGCCGGAAACCGCCTTGAGCCTTCGCCACGGATTGGACGCCGCCGAGCCTTATTGTAGCTGTCGGCAAGTCAATCGGCCTACCCTGGAAGTGAATCGAGGCCGCGACCCAGCGAATCGGACTCGCGAGCGGTTGGTTTGGACCTTGGGTGAAGACATGCCATGCACCGCCGCCCGCCGCCATGGCAACACCACAGCGGCTGCAACCAGCCGCATCTTGCAGCCATTCCCTTGGCTTTGCCTCGACTCGCCGGACCACCGTAGTGTTGATGCACCCGAGAATGAGCCCCGATAGCCCCTGGAACCCCTGCTGTGGCATGTCGTGCCGTCGTGCCCGCCAAATCACGCATGCCGGCCACCAGTGACCATGGAATCCCACCGTGGCGCTCGACCGTCAGATTTGATATTTGTGTTTTTTTTTTTGAAAATTCAGTGTAGAGGCGGTTCTAGATTGAACACCCCTACAAATACGTACTATAGGGACGACTGAAAACACCAGCCGCCCTTACAAATACCATTTGTAGGGGTGACTAGAAAGACCAGCCGCCCTTACAAATACCATTTGTAGGGGTGACTAGAAACACTAGCCGCCCCTACAAATGCCCATTTGTAGGGCGATCAGGGAACCGCCCTTACGAATCATGGATTTGTAAGAGCGTTTGAATAGGGGCGGCTGGGCCGGCCGCCCTTACAAATGGTCACCAGCCGCCCCTAAAGTGACTTCCTGTAGCAGTGAAGAAGTCCTCTTCAGTGACACAAGGTGGAGCTAGGCTATTGCCATGACATAAACATCGAGAAAGCAGTATAATCATCAACCTCGTCTTCTTTAAACAAAGGAGAAAGGGAAAAAAGGCAAAAGGCTAACAGAATCAGCCATGCATTTATCTTCGGGAGAGAAAAAAAAAAGTAAAGGTGGGCTCACGCATGGCAAGCTTTGTACGAAAGACAAGGGCACGCGAGAAGCAAAGCAGCCTCCCAAAGATGCAAGATGTCCATACATGGATCAGATGCAACAATCAAGGGATCGAATCTAGTGAGTGTGCTTTTGTTTTAATTTCTTGCTTAGGGCAACAGCTAGCCAGGTGCCGTGATACCACTTCCGGAGTTGCCACCACAGAACCAACCCTCTCTCCCACCTCCTTGGATCATTCATTTGGTTTCTATTTGCCAATCATCTCGGGCCAACTCACTCGATCATCAACCTCGGCGGAAATTAAAGGTGTGTACATTATTCCAACCCGACAATCCTCTCAATTATATATGTGTTTGAGATTAATGTTCTGTGGAAGTGCTTGGCTTGAAACAAAATAATGATAGACTACGTGCAGCACGTAATACATACTCCATTTATTCTAAATTATAGTTCGCTTTAGGTTTATTCTAAGTCAAACTTTTCTAACTTTGACCAAATTTTAAGAAAAATATATGAACATCTACAAATTCAAATGAATACACTATCAAGACATATTTTATAGAGAATTTAATAAAACTAATTTGGTATTGTAGATGTTGATACATTTTTTATATAAACTTGATAAAAGTTAAAAAAGTTTGACTTAGAACAAACCTAAAATAAAATATATATTGTGATGGAGAGAGTACCTAATAATAATGTTATACATGTGCACGGGTGTATGCAGGGATCCGATATTTGGAATCGGAGTACATACACTACATGTTGAGGCCGAAGACAGGTCCTTGATCAACTATTAACTTGTTCGATCAGCTAGTACAGTCATGGGTTAGATCCATCCATCGATGATCGGTTGCATGCGCGTGTACATCCTCCTTCTCTATTAATTTGTTCCGGGTCTCTGCTCCAGTGGTGGAGTTTCAGCATAATGAAATACAAGGTACTGCTTGCCTTGCTTATGCATGTATATACGATTGCTATCCTTGTTTTCTTTATTACCATATTCTATATATCTCGTATTTCAGAGGTTCCGTGCCGCAGATGTTGTTGGCGCCAGAGAGGAAATATTTAATCTTATTCAGAGCAACCTCAGCAACAATATCATCATCTACTTTGATGGTTGGCGTGGTTTTGGGGCAACCGCGGTCCTTAGATCCATAACACAAGCACTTCCAACTATGAAAGATCCTCCACCAAAATTATGCTTTAGCAGAACAATTTATATTGATTGCTCAAGGTGGACAAGTAAGAGGGTGATGCAGAGAAAAATTGCAGACGAACTAAAACTTGACCGGAAGACCATGGCCATGTTTGACGAGCAGGATGAGGAGGATGACTTCAATGGAGTGGACCATGGCTCTAGGGACGCCATAAGAAGTGTTACATCAGTGATTGACCGCACCCTGAGGGAGAGTAGATTCATGATGATTTTCATCAATGGGAATGATGACGAGATCGACCTAAGTAGATTAGGTGTTCCGCAATATCTTGACTGTGTTGTAGTATGGACTTTTAATACAAGAAGGTTCATGACGATGGATGACTTCTCGAGAAGCAAGATAGGAGAGAAGCTAAGATATACAGATGCTTTCCTTTATAGCTACAATGCCAGGAATTTATCAAGTTCACAATTTATAGCACTGTTTCATGAAGAGGCTGCAAACATAGTTGCTCGCTACACATGTATGTGCGGCATGTACCTCACAACAGTGGTAGATTGCTCTCTCTACGGATTACTCCTGTACCACAGTTTTCGTGGCACCACTGGATTTGCTTGGCCAGCTCATGCTCCCAACTATTGGATATGTGATGGGATCATACAAGGAGATAGAGCATGGGAGATCAGCAATGTATTGCATCCAGAAATAAGCTTCGAGTGTGATGTTTCTGTGCTTAATGGTGTGTTTAGAGAGTTGAAGAAAGATCCGAATACTCCTTTTCTTGTAGTTAAAGATGATGATGATGTCTATGAGGAGAGGCCTTATTACCGTTGGATTTGTATCACCTTGAAGAATAAGAAAGTAGATGAGGGCATGCAAACTATATTTGAAAGGGCATCGTCAATCTTCCTAGCATTTGAAACAAAGGATAGGCCAGGTAGATTGCCTAATGGCCTTTTTAAACAGTGCAACAACCTTGGTGTGCTAGTTCTCTCTTGTTGTGCCTTCAGTTTTGTATCACCTCCTTTCCTCCATTGCCACGCATTAAGGTTCCTTGGACTAGAAGACTGTAAGGATGAAAATTCAATTGAAGTTCAAGGAGGTGGCTGTACAACCAAATGGGCATTTCTGAACAGCTTGTGGGTAATTGACCTATGCTATACAGACTGGGTTGAGATCTTATCCGAGAAAAAGATAGAACTCATGGATAACCTCATGGTGCTAAACATAAAGGGAGTTAGGTGGCCACGATGGACATGTCAACAACTAAAGAAAAAACTGCCTTACCTCCGACAGCTTCGAATAATTAGCCCTATTTATGACGAGGCAGACACAATGTCAAGTGACATTAGGGACTCATTTCTTATGGAAAACACAAGCATGGAAATTCTTGATCTATCAGGTTGTGATGGGTTGGAGGCTGTTGTGCTTTCTAATAACACCTCACTAAGGTCATTCAGTTTTGATGGATATGGGCCAGCATCTCATCGAACATCAAATGCTGAGCAACCACTAGAAATATCCCGTCTGGAGCATCCTCCAAATACAGATAAGAAGGGAGTTATCAAAACCTCCATGGTATCCCTAGCAGGCTGCAAACAGCTAAATAACCTGTTCTTGCGTGGGCTTCCCAACCTAGAAGAGCTGGACCTTTCGGGATGTGCGGTCAAAGTACTTGACTTTGGGGCTATGATGGTGGATGTCCCGAGGGTCAAGCGACTCTTCTTGCTAGGCTGTGAGAACCTTCGTGCAATAAAATGGGGCTCATATGAGCAACAACCAAAGCTGCTAGAGTTGATCTGCATAGACACACGACCTGTCAGTGGGAGGGTACTTGGACGTGCTCTACCACCATCCCTTGGTGCTCAACAAGAATCCTTTCTACAGGTGCATGCCATCATTACGGACGCCAGGCTTGCGCGGTCTCTCTCTGCTCCCATAGATCAAGCATCTTCCCATGTTTATTTCAACATCAGCATCACCTCTTCAGCTGCATTTACTGGGGTTGTTCAACCTGAAGCAACATCAATCAAGGAGAAGATGATTGGATCCGGTGATCAACGACACTATGCTGTAGCTGTAGCAGGCCTGTATGTTGACGTCTTTACTAATGTTGGTGATGGCCTAGCCCCGATGAAGGCCTTCCCACAGGCCCCGATGAGACAATTGGATCGACATGTTGAGATTGGTGACGAAAGCCGCAGCGTGCAAAGTGAAGTGGAGTTAGATCCTTTTGGTGATAATTTGGGTCACCTGATGAGCCTGTATACCCAATCCCTGCATGTGCATGATGTCTCGACCTGCAGCAATACCATGCCTACAACAGATTGGGCTTGCCTCAGGTGGTGTCGTGTCGAGAGGTGCCCCAACTTGCAAGCCGTCTTTCCTCCAAACATAGAAGAGTACGGTTGGCTGGAGACCATCTGGGCGTCGGATCTACTGATGGCTCGTTGCATTTGGAGCAAAGGTATCGTCAATGAGTATGATGATCGCTTCGTCAGTCTACAGCACTTGCACCTGTGCTGCTGCCTAAGCCTCCAGTTCGCGCTTGCGATGGGCAGTCGCCCCTCCTTTCCAAGCTTGGAGACCCTCCACATCATCCATTGTGGTGACCTAAGGCACGTCTTCATACCGGGGGATGAGGGAAACCAGCATACAAGTGTCCAGTTTCCAAAGCTGACCACCATCCACCTGTACGACCTGCCGGCGCTGCAGCAGATATGCAACGCTGCCGAGATGCTGGCGCCTGTGCTGGAGACCATCAAGATCAGGGGATGCTGGAGCCTGCGCCAGCTGCCGGCCTTGAAGGGCCGCGCGCCAGGCAGGAGGATGCCAGTTGTGGAGATAGAGAAGGACGTGTGGGATGCGCTGGAGTGGGACGGGGTGGACGCCGGCCACCACCCTTCCCTGTACGAGGTACCGTGCACTCGCGCTACTACAAGAGGTGCATGCTCAGGGGCACCGTTCTTAGGTAATAATAAGTAGATACATTACATTTATACGTACGTGTTGATGAGTGCATCTGTTGTTTTAATTTGTAGCTAGCTTGCCCAATTAATTCACTCACTCTGCTGCCACCAGGTGATGGAAACTAGCTCATTCTCAAGGTAGCATGCATCTCTGCTGTTGCTTCTACGTCGGTCGTCAGTAGAAATCCAAGGTATGGGTGAAATCCAAGGTATGAGTGGCTTGTTCGTGCGGTGGATGCTGCCTGCCTGCTTGCTTGTTGATTGTGTGAAACAGAAATCCAAGGTATGGGGCTTCAGGTAGCTCCTGCCTTCGACGGCGTCCGGCCGAGTTGGCCAGCTGCCACCATTTGCATTGGCATTGCTAGCTCTTCTGTGTGTTTGGTTTTGAAATAAGAAAGACGTACGCCCAGGCGCTTGGTTGGTGCCTGATGCCTGCACGCTGGTGTCACGTGAGGCCTGGTCGTGGTGCGTTGCGACTTGCGAGTGCAGCTCGCTGGGGTTGCCTGCCTGTGATCACCTGCCTGTATGTATGGCTTCAGCTTGATGAACAATGTCTGTCTGTCTGTCTGCTAGATGAACAATGAGTGTCTGTCTGTCTGTCTGTCTGTCTGCTACCCGGCCAACTCGATGGTTTGAGACTAATGTAATAAGCAGCGTGTGCATGGCTGCAAGTTTGGTGTGGGATTTGATATGATTATTATTGCTCATTCATGTATAGGAGTGCTTGCTATCTACTACGAGTGTATATGTATGCTATGAATCATTAAGCTTCAAGAATCTATATATGATAATGTTTGTGATAGTCCGATTGATTTATAGTACATATGATCCCCTGCTTTTGTGGATGTACTAGTTGTAAACCATGCATCCATGTTGCATGTTGGCCGTTTGGTTGATGATAGCTACTCATATATATGTGAACATCCAATGCAAAGAACAATTATGCACATGTTGCTGCTTACTGTTGTACCGGATTGTTACGGGATTGACAGTCGTTGTTTGCATTATTGCATCCCCCTCTATGAATGAATGAACGACTAGCTGCTAGGCTGGTCAGCAGAGCAGGGTATGCTCTGTTGTTGTTGTTTGTTTATTTATTTTTTTGAGAGAGAGAAAGGGTATGCTCTGTTGTCACTGAAGCAGAGCGATCACAACAGGCTGCACGCCCGCGCTGTTGTCGATTGACTTACCTAGCTATCATCTTGATTCAATCCATGAGAATGTCGGGAATGAGTCGCGTCGGAAGCAGCGCAAGCGCAAGGCCTCTTCCTAGCAGGTTGCGTCACTGTCGTCTCCTGCGTGCTCACCGCGTCCATGAACTCCTGGTCGGCGACGAGCCTCTCGAGCGCGTCCGGCGCGATGCACACCTCTAGCGATATACTCCCTCCCCGCTCCGGCCCCTCGAACACCGTGGCCTTGCCGTCGGCCTTGTTCCCGGCGCCGCTCCGGACGGCCAGCGGCTTCCCCCACCCGAAGTCGTTCCCAAACACGTCGAACCTCGGCGAGCTCCCGGTGATGAGCCCCGTGCCGGCGGAGGACAGGTTGTCCATGTACGTGAAGTCCGGCTGCCGGACCCACCGCTCCAGCGACTCCCTCATGGTGGCCTCGTCGAACGACGACACGGCGCGGTTCAGCAGCCACGCCGTCCACCCCAGCCCCTTCTCCTCGATCTCGCCGGCGGTGGCCTCGGCCTTGCCGAACACCAAGGCGTTGCCGAGGTAGCCCGCCGGCGGTATGCCGCTCACGCGGCCTCGGCACCCGACGACCACCGAGTAGAACGTGCGTTGCTCTGGACGGAGCCGCCGGGCCCGG
>JAKNSH010128680.1:0-13788 GCA_027790015.1 Cymbopogon flexuosus | reverse complement strand
GGCGCGCGGCAATGCTGCTGCCGCCGCCGGCCGTGGCGCCGAGCCGGAGGAGCTCCGGGGACGGGTGGTGGTGGTGGTGGTGGCCGTCCTGGAGATTGGAGGTGAGGTGCGAGCCCACCTGCGAGAGGCTGAGCGCCATGTTGCCGGCGTTAGTGGCGCCGTAGAGGTGGCTGGTGAGGCTGCTGAGGCTCGTCGGCGGAAGCCGTGCGCTCTCCTGCGCAAGCGCGTCGCAGAACGCCCGGTGCGTGATGAAGCTGTCCCTCCTGCATGGACCAACGCATCGACGGATAAGATATCATATCATTCACGCATGCATGCTCTTGCATTGTCGCTAGGTCAGAACTCAGAAGGGAAGAAGACAATCGCATGAAGCCGAGACGGCGGGCGCAGTGAAAATGTACAGTAAAAGGTGATGCGACAAGTAAGCACGCAGGTTTCGTAGGAAAACTGCAGACGTGCATGCATGGGCCCATGTCACGCTGCAGACCGCGCAGGCATCGAGGAACAGCGGCATCTCGGGTTAAGATACTGTTTCTGAGGGACATGTGAACGCCGCTGCAACTGGATGCATGCATGCTGATGTGCCACTGAATGTTGTGTTTGTTGTAGCTGGAATTCATGGATCTGAATTCTGAACGGTAGTGATCCTATTCTTTTTTTTTCTTTTGCCTGCAGGCTCTGCAAATTTCCATTTTTGTGGATGGATAAAAGAGTCTGCAGCATGTTTTGTGTGCCATCAGGAGTTTATATCACTGCCCTAATGGTGCTAGAGACCAGTATTACCTGAAGATACATTACATATGGTTTGTCTTATCTGATAGCATTGGTCAAAGGTGTTTGGTAACCATGCATTGACGCATGCAGACATGAAAAGTAGCAGGCAGCCTCACCACAAAGCTAGCTCAAGATCCCAGAAACCCATGTCAATCAATAATGGAGAAAGAAAAGGTGAGATCGATGTGCTGGATAGCATTGCCAGGTTCCCACTAGTAGGGAGCTTGAGACGAGAAAAAGGCAGCAAGACATAGGCATCAGAACTGTCATGCATCTACACGAACACACACACACACCAAGGAGATCAGAAAACTTTGTGGAGCTGGTAAGCTCACCTCCCAAGGGACCAAGACACAGTCAGACACCTTGAATCTTTTGTTTTGCAAGCCTTGAACCACCCACTAATTGAATCTAACAGTAGGCCCTCTAATCAAGATTACTACTCCCTCAGTCCCATTATATAAGGCGTAACCACTTTTTACTCTTGTCCCATAATATAGGGCGTGCTCTCTCTAGACACGTATATCAATACAATGGTGCTGAGAGAGAATTAAATGTGTTTCTTGGTCTTTGAACCAGAGGTGATTACGTATTATATACTGGGATGGAGGGAGTATTTGACAACAAAACGTGTGGGATTTACTGTGAGCAAACAGTGGGAGAGAAGTACTTCTTCAATAGACCAACTCAAGCTGCCATTAATGCAGCTCCTGTTGATGCAACTAAGTGGAGTACTATATGAGTATATATGCTTAGTACTCCTTCCTATTGGAGAATTTTTGCCATACCCATGAAAGAGAGTAGTGAGAATGACCACACTACTTTGGGACATGCTTAACACCGCCAGCGCCAAGAAATGTGAACAGTGGCTCAAAGTTACACCTACAAGGTGATGCATGCGTGACTACTGTGACTACGGGCATAGTGTGAGAGACCAAGGTCATGGCAACGAATCCTTCAAAAGGGGTGGACCTGGCCTGGCTCGGCCTGGGCGCCTGGCTCACTGGCACGGCCAACGAACGGCCCTGCCTGCCACATCTAGACAGCAGCCAAGCCAACTCACAAGAGAACAAGCTAGGCTTACATGGCAGCCAAGGCGAAGTGATTCAGTAGAGAGAGAGGTGTAGAAGGACAGGGAGAGCCTGCTAGTCCTTGCAACTTGACTGCCTCTGACAGGATGGACCAGTAAAAATGTGGGTCTACAGGGTCAGTAACAACATACAGTAGACGCATGAATATCTGTGTAAAAACACTGACCTATCAGTTGAGCCGTTCAGGGGAAAAAATAAAGAAAAAGATTGATAAAATACCAGTGACTGTGACGAGTGTTTGGCGAGACAGAAGGAGAGAGTTGGCTGATTCTCCTGCTTCCCTAGGGAGGGAAGTCGGGAAAGGGAAGCATCATCACCAAGGCCAAAAGCCTCAAAAAAGAAGCCATTTCTGCATTCACGTGCAAGCAGTCCTCCCAGCACGCCCGGCCGGCAGCCTATTCCTCTCTCTCTCTCTCTCTCTCTCACGGCGGATCTATCTTCGTCTTTCTAGCTCATCATCAGGCAGGTCGAGCTGAGCAGTGTGAACACCAAAACTATACCATGTCGCCGCAAGCCCAAACAAAACCCTAACCCTAGGTAAAGGAAGGCCAGCCAAACCATGGAACGTTCCTAATACTTTACTCGCTCACCGAATCCAAGAGATGGCCATAAGCGGACAGCTACAACAGGCTCATGCAGTGCAAAACCCCATGACGATGCCATGCCTAGCTTTATACACTTGCCATATCATGATGCAGCAATCATGAATATACTCTATAGATATATATGTACGACATACTACACACATAGTACACACAAATATGCAATGCAGCTTAACCTTGTTGCCATCTGTAAAACTACCGCTGATATAATATTTTGGAGAAGAGCGCGTATATATATTACCGGGAGAAGAGCGTGCCGCAGTCGCAGCGATACTCTCGGGTGCCGCAGATCTTGGAGTGCGCCTTCCAGTCCGACTGCACGGCGTAGCGCTTGAAGCACTTTTCGCACTTCCACTTCTTCTCGCCGTGCTTGCGGCAGAAGTGCTTCTTGATCCCCGTGAGGTCGCCGAGGGCGCGCGCCGGGTCGTGGTGCACGCACGTCGGCTCCGGGCACAGGTACACGCGCCGCCGCTGCGGCTGCAGCGGGTTCTTCTGCTTCAGCTTCCAGGGGAGGTTGTGGCCGCGCCGGTGCAGCTGCAGGTTCTGCTCCCGCTGGACCCCCTTGTTGCACACCTCGCACACGAACCGGTTCGTCGCCAGCAGCGTCTTGGGCGACAGCGCGATCACCTCGGCGTCCGGGTCTGCTTCGTTCCATCGATGAGGTCCAAATGATCAAACACAAGTATATACAGTTAGCTAATATGTAGCTTTGCAAAAGGATAAAATTAAGAGATGAAATGCTACATATATATGATCGAACTGATGCAGTGATGCATGCATGATGATGGACAGGGGGAGGGAAAATTTGCTTTGAATTCAGAGAACAGTAAAAAGTACTATGGATGAATGCATTACAGCATAATATAAGGAATGGATAGATGAGATGATCGTCAGCACTGCTAGCTTGTTGTGGATTAGGAAGGAGGACAACAGCACATGGTACGGTTTCTATATATTGATGAAACGATGATTGAGTTTTACTATTAATTATATCGAGGGAATTATTGTTTGCGGGAGTAACTAATAAATATTTTGCTTATAAGTTAGCCATGCATGATTAAGAAACGATGGTGGGAGCTAGTAGTACTGATGATATAGTAATTTGGGGACTGAAGATATTTGTTTTTGTTGCCGCTTTTCTCTCGGTGGGTGTGAGCTGTGCACGGCACGGTAGAGACGACAAGCTATGAGACGGAGAGAGGGGAATAATATTTTCCCAGAGATTTTTTGGGAAGGATATGGAGGACTTTGCAGGAAGAGATATAGAGAACAAAGGAATCGACATGGATTGTGTCATGGCTCCTATTTGCTTCTCATAATTGTGGGAAGAAGAAGAAGAAGAACTGAGTAACAGCTCATGCATGCACACATCACACATGGAATCTTGGGAGGTAAACTGATTTTTGTTTTCTTCTTGAAAAATATAACCAAAGAAAAGTTGGTTGGAGAGTTTGAATTCTTCAACCGGTTAAAACAAAAAACGTGAGCCTTCTTGCTGAGAAGAACAGAAGGAAGGCCAGGGAGGAAAAACTGGCAGTAGAGCTAGCTCCATGAATTGAATGAAGTCTAGTCCAACCTTCCATATTCTTCACCTGAATTAATTCTCACTCTCAGGTGTGACTGTGAGGACAGACAGCTTTAAATGAAGTATATTGATTGAAGGTGCAAACTGAAGGCCAAGCTCGTCTCGTCAAGTCGACTTGCTTTGCAGCCAAGGTAGGGAGGGGATCCACCTCGAACTAGGTGGGGAGAGAAGAGAGAGAAAACCAAGAACTTGAAGATTTTCTTTTGAACTGAAAAAACTTGAGGAATTGCTACAATATTTTCATAAAATCCAGTTTCCAACAGAAAAACAGGCTGTAGTTTGCACACATCGACCTGAGCTGTAAAACCAGGCAGCAATTCTCTGGTCTGGATTATTACGCAGTGCAGCGTGCAGTGATATGACCAGAAGACAAACACAGCCATCAAGAAATTGAACCACGAAGAAATGGAAAGAGAAACCAATCGATCGAGGGCATGTGAGAGAAGAAGATGCTCCTGCTGCCAGCATCCAACTCATAAAACTCCAATCGATCCAGACGAGCAAGATCTCTCGCAGGCAGCAGGAGAGACCTGAGTACCTGACCTGTATGTATGCAGTATGCATGCACGACCGGAATTAATCAGAAAGGGGGTTCTTGGGCTGCGTGAATTACATACCGGGCATAGTCCTCTTCTTCTTGGGCGGTGGCTGCGCCGCCGCGGTCGGCGCGCCAGCTTGGCCGGACGCCGGTGGCACGGCGCCGGGCAGCGCCGCTGCCAGCTGCTGCTGCGGTGATATCAGCGGCTTAATCTGGTCTTGCTGGTCCCCATCCCTAACGCCAAAGAACGCCGCCGCCGCCGATGAATTCGATGCCATCACGTACTGCCGCCTCCCGATTTATCCTCGCACCACCAGCTCCAACACGACACAGCTTCTCCTTCCTGCCGGTCGCTTTGGCCCGTTGCTAGGAATAGGATTGGCACTGCTCTTCGTCGTCCTTCCCTGCCTTCTTCGCTGAAAGAAAGCAAGACTTTCCAAGTGAGACCGACGACATGGCAATCAAACAACAAACGGCAACAACAACAGGCGCGAGTAAAAATCTCCAAGAAATAATTAAAACACATGACACACACAGCATGCGAGCGGCGGCGACGACCATGGGAGCGAGACGAGAAAGATTTCGCTAGCTGTTCCTCCGATCCGGAGACAAATCGAGGAGGAGCTACTGAGCTAGCCCGACCGAACCAAGGAGATAAAGACCGAAAGGAGAGGAGAGGACGCCCCAAAATTCCTGATGGCTAGACCTTCTCTCATATGTATGTGCTTGGATTGGAGTTGATCTGAAACAAGAAACAAATCGACAGGCAGCCGAGAAAAACTCCAAGGCATCGGCCGCTTAGGACTCTTCCGAGATTAACAAAAGAACAAAGTGGACAGGGAAATCCAAACAAACAGTTGCACTCAAAACAAGTAAAAAAGCAAAACAACAAAAGCTCGCAAACACCCACACACCAGCAGACTCGTATGTGACATAACCATACAGTGAGACGGATATATATTTGTTTATCAGGAAAAAGAATTCGAGCGAGTTTGTTTCTTCTCTGTACCTCACTCTCCCTGGTACTGCTGCTGCTCTTGCTTGCTCTTGCTACTACTGAGGAGGAGAGATAGATAGCAGCGGTGGTGGAGAGAGGATGGAGGAGAGTCTAAGAAGGCTGTTCTCCCATTTCTCTCATTTCCTTGTCATACTTTTCCTTCTCTCTCTTCCCTCTCCTGCTGCTTTCCTCTCCCACACTCTTATATGCCCCACTAGAAATCAATTTCTGGAATTTCTCCTGCGGCCCCTTCCAAAGCCTATGCACACCGGGAAAATACACAGGAGAGGAGGGAGTATTTTTATATACAACTCGGAGCAAGAGAGAGAGAGAGGGGGGGAGAGGAGAGAGAAAGCTGTACAGCGGATGGGAGCGGGGGGCAAGCTCACGCAGGCAAAGCGGTGTCGTGAAGCGTCTGAGGATTGGGTCCACTGACTGCGTGTGGGGCTTACCTCTCGCCATCTCACACGCGCGCACACCCGCAAAAACTTTTCCCCCGGGTTGTTTTGGCTTTTTAGATGTTTATCATGAGCTGCAAGCGTGTATTGTACACGGTTGTTTCGGTTTTTAGAGGTTTGTGGGCTGCAAGCATGTATTTAGATGCGTGTGGCTGTGTTTTCGTATAGCCTTGCTATTGTACAAACAAATACTACCTAATTTCTGTTAGATCTAACAAACTTTTTTGTTAGTATTTGTTTGCACATGTATATATTTGTATCTGTGATGACTCACATTATGATTACTTCTAAGATATTATCATGTTTTATATGTAACACCAACGACAAGAGTTGTTTTACTCACAACGGCAAACATACTAAGAAAACGGCTAATGTAGCGTGGTCATCAGCTTATTCCTTATATAGTACAAAATACGTTCTAACGGTCTATAGTTGTCCATTTCGAGCACACGTATAAAATTCACTTGCTTGTGTGGCTACGATTAGCATATACCTATGCTATAGGTATATTCTACCAAATCACGCATAGTGAGCGATGCAAATTCTCTTGTGTAATCATATAAGAAACCTTTTATATGCTAATTTTCTATTTTTAATTATATATATCCTACTAACTATTATGTAAAGGACAGCTACCTAGTTGCACAAGTGGTATAAATAGAGTCACAACATTTCGTTTTGTAATATTGATTGTTAGCATTATGCACACTATTAATTATTTCTTGATTATCTAGCTAATTATTGTTTTACACTAGTTTTTTTTTGTTCAAAACCATATCCATGGGTAGGAATAAATAATATGACATTGTCACTAGTTGACACTCAAGCACATAGGATGCCACCAGTTAGCTGTTGCTTGATGGGCTAGATAGGTACACTAGTACCAAAAGATACGGGAAAAGTGTGTATTCAGATATGATCATCAAACAAATGCGGATACAAGCAATAGCTAGAGATGCAAGACGAGATGTAGTAGGATCGATCAGCATTTTACATTCTGCCCCTTTTAATTAACAAGTAAACTTACTGTCCTTATTCTATCTACATTGACAAATAAATTAACTGAGAGTTTGTACGTAACTTGTATTATGCTATTTTGATGCATTTGGCATATGCATTCATGTTGCATGACAACGACCAACCACGCGCATTTCCACAGCAGTGTACATATATAGTAGTACATTGCACGTACGTACACTTGACACTTCGATCCTTCCAAGAATTTTTACAGACCTTTTGTTTCCTCTTTATTTCCATTTTATTTATCGATTAACAAGTAGGTCATTCCATATATAAGCGGCTATTTTGATTTCTGAACAATGAAACCAGCTGTTAGGACGTTAAATTTTCAGCCTATAAATTATTCACCCTTTTCTTTATTAATTTAACACAAACTCATCACCTACCCCTCTCTCACGCTATATTATACGTACGTAGTATTAATTATTAGTTGGAAAGACTGCTGGCAAATTTGAACGGCAGACAACCATGACGTAAACATACGTGTAAGAGCTGGAACGATGAATGTACAGGTAGGCAACAGTTTCCAGTAGAACGTGGAGAAAGTCTCATCGAAAATGTCCAAGAATGCCATCGATCGAGGCCAAAACACTCGCAGGCATCATGCATATGCAGATGCAGTGCGGCCGTGACACACTACACTGCTACTGCTGGGAAAACGTCCGAGAAAGCGGACGTAAGCTCGGCGCTTGTCGTTGTTTGGCGCGTCTGATCTCTCGGGTCTAGCTATGGTTTTCGTCATGGCCTTCAACACGTTTTGAAAAAGTTTCGCTCGTAGCGACGACGTGCGTCAAGATATTAAGCGTCTTCCTGCACGTAGACGTCCTAGGTTGTTGACACATGCGCATATATAACGACATATATTTTTTTTTCTTTTGTGGGTGCACATATAACATATATAAATATGCAAATATATATTTTCTTAATTTTGTGGGTGCATGTACGTGCAAAAAAGCTAGGTTCAACAACCGGAAAGAAGAAGGAAAAGGGAGAAATGGAAATCAACTTTAATTTGCTCTCAGCGTGGGCGTGGCAGTTTTCGACGTGTCACTGATGTGGTAGCTAGCCTTGATGAGAAGATGCGCACGTGTTGTGTGCACAGTTGACACATCATGTGAGAAGCATACTTCTTATAGACACTGTTGTATTATACTATTTGGCTCGAGGTTTTCTTTTCCGAATGACGGTTGATTTGGGTTTCAATGTGTACTCCCTCCATTCTAAATAGTAAATTATAAATGTTTTTAAGGGTGGATGAGGAGGAGAGAGATGGATAGACTACTCGTACCTCTACATGCCATGAATTTTTCATAGTGTGACGTCACATATTTTTCATAATGTAAAACATGATGACCAACTAGAAATAGGTTATACGTGAACATATCGAAAAACATGTCACGACGATGATAGGTCATGCATCAACTTTTTCATGACATCGAACATACTCTGACAAAAAAAATATTTAGATCCATAGTTGTTGTTTTCCTAATTCAGAGCTAAACTATTTGCCTCCTATGTGACAGACCGACGACACTCTATATATAGATGTAACGTATACTGTATACAAGATCTAAAGTACTCGAATTTTAACCCAACTAAATAATTTATGCAAAGACAAATATGAATACTTCAATAGGTTATTTACCAACTTTGTACTGACATCTAACGTATTCTTACTAAAAATAATTTAGATTTATAGGTGTCATTTCCTGATTCAAAGGTCGATTATTTGCCAACTTATGTGATAAAACTCTATATATATAATGTACAAGATATCTAACATAACGTTCATCTGTCAGCCCTACTAAATAATATGTGGAAAGGAAAATATAAATATGAAAAAACAAAGGTTAGCATGTATGCACACACGGGAAGATCTGGCGTACGGAGGCGCAGAGGGGTGGATCCATTCAACAGGCCATTGCTTAGATGGAGGGTGTTGTCGATTTGTTCATCAATGGCGGAAGATGTCGTGGTAACGTGCATCATGTGACAAAACAGTGGTGACAAAACGGCCTATAGAGGCGGCATTTGGGGTTCTCCCAAGTTTAGGCTTGAGCATAGGTCATGTTGGAGCAAATTTTTTTCCCTAAAACATAAAAAGTAGAGTCAAGGCTCTATTCAAAGGTGTTGCTGATGATACTCTTAGTCTCTTTAAATTTGTTTAGAGTAAACTTTGGTATTAGACTTAGACATTCATATTGTCTTGAGGTTAGCACTTTTTGCTCCTCGCTAACATAGATCCGTCATGCCGACTATAATTAGGAAGCCTGCAAAAAGGGACACTAAGCTCAATGATGAGCACAAGCAAACAAAGACTCAAACCTATTATGAATGAATGAGTGGAAAGGAGATGGACACTCCTTAAACAGTTCCAAGCTTGTAAGACCATGTAAATATGTTGATGTTTTGTCACATGTTTTGATTATGGTGTGTTGTGTGAGTAGTAGATCTAGATTGTAAAACTTAAGTGATGATGTTTATACCATTTCAGAGAGAGGGTGCCCTATGTCTAGTGTTTCTAAATTTGTATTTCTATGTGCTAACATAGGGAGCCCTCAATTAACCATGGTCACCCAAATGTCATCCACTACGTACACATGAAGTTCTCAATATCCATTGCTAAAGAACATACATAGCCCATAAATGTTCCACTTGACATAAAGATTAGTTAAGTTACAAGATGAGTTGTTGAACACATTAAGTTCATCACATAGATACTACACCAAAAATTATCCATATAAAGTTTTAAAAGATACATTGTTCGATGCACCATGCCAATCCATGGGCAACACAACATGCATAAGGGCTGCGCCTCACTCCCTATTTTGATGATTGTAGAAGGGCTCAAGAGCATAGACGAAGTAGTCGTAGACTCATAGGTCAAGGTTTTGTCACCTACAAAACTTAAGTGTTGCACCAAGAGTGCATATTTTAGTCGACATGACTTACCCAATATAGCAAAGAAAGGAATATACATTTATGCTTTGGTAAGGGATAAAATTTGTTTTGCATAAAGGCATTTTTGCATTAAGTAAAATTAATTAGAATCATGAACACGTGCACATGGTGTTGCTTGATCTCCTACGAGTTTTGTGATTGCAACAATTACTCCCAATCTATGAAACACGAAAGTGTTGCCAACGATAAAAATATCATACTTCCACATCCTCAAAACCCAGAGTCATTGGGCCTAGAGGTTAGACTGTCAAATTTTGTAGAGCATGAGCTGAGGGGTATAATTGCTAGTTTTGGTCCTTGTCTTTTATATAAATATAGGGCCATGGGGGTTTGTTGAGCACCTTGGGGATGTTTGCCCAAGTTTATGTTGTGCTTGACTTTGGGTCTCATGGAGGTCACATCTGATCAAGTGAGTGAGCAAGTATAGTATGTTGTATTGAGAGACTGCAAGGTCTAGCACTAGGTGATCGTGTTGCAGGCTGGGTTGCTTGTTACTCCTGGAGGTTGCCACCCCCTATATATGGCTTGGAGGCTAGCACTCTACTGTAAAACGTTTCGTGATATGGTCTTGCCAACCCATTTATCTTAAGTGTCTAAGCAAAATCTACACTTTTTGGGCTCCAAGGTGTTCACGCGGAGAATATAGGCACCTCAACACAGTTTATAGAGCATTTTGATACCTGTAACATGCAACTGCCTCTCTCTCTCTCTCTCTCTCTCACACACACACACACACACACACACACACACACACACACATGCGCGTGCGACCCCACATGTCAGCCCTCCTATCCCTCACATAGACTCATCCATCACCCCCTCTTCGCCTCCTCCCTGATTCTCACACGCGCAACACAAAAAAGGAGGATAGAGAGCTAAAGAGAAGAAATGAGAAGTAGAGGTATAGAGAAAAACAGAAAGAGGAGGCCACCACGTTGGAGGAGCAGGCTAGAGATGAGCTTCTCCACCACTAACATGCCCTAAACCCCCCTCATCACCATCTTAGAGGCGACCCAGGAGGCCATGTGAGGCCTGGGGATTAAACTTGTGGGTTTCATGACAATCAGATTAGCAAAATGGGCAGTTTATATGTAAATTTAGGGCTTACTCTTATGTTTTCGTAATGACAATGTGGTTATTTAGAAAAACAAAATAAATCTAATGCTATTAATTATAAGTATGGATGATTATAGTCTATTAAATAAAGATTAGATGTTTTTTATTTTTTATAAGGGTTTTTAGGATTTATCCTTTGCCCCCAAAACATCTTGTGAGAAGTTGTAGTTTGTGTTTAATGCTACAAGGCACACACACAACGGCATATATGGCTAATAAGAGGGGGATAAGAAAAGAAGCATCTCCTATGTCTATACCTTGTAATAAAACACAAAAAATTTCATGGTCGTTTTATCTGTTCGCCCTATCAGTCCGTGTTGGCATAGACGATGAGAGGTGTGTGATCTATACGTAGAGGATGAGAAAAAAGGAATAGAAGAAAAAACAAGGGTACTAGGTGCAAAACTGTAAGAGAGAAAGAAAAAGTGAAAGAGTCTAAACTGAATTTAAGAAATTTGAGGATTCCTAATGTAAAAGGTCAGTCTGCATTGTGCCTTAGGCAAGAATCCACCCCATGGGCCTTTTGCGCCTGAGCCGAATCATGGTTTGGCTCCATTTTTTTCTTTTATAATAACTTATAAATTAGGTGAAAATATTATAAATCTATATAATAATCCCTAATAATAAAAAGGTAAAATCCTGGCCATTTTTTCCATCCATCTGTTTTTTGGTTTGTCTCCCTCTAACTATCCGACAATAGAGAATTTCTTCTGTCTAGACCTATATATGTAATGTGTTCATGCGAGTTAGAATAGCTCATGTCTAAACAATTTAATATGGTCTTATTTCAAAATGACTATTGCACTCCCTCTGTCCCTAAAAGAGTGTCGTCGTTGGTGTGTGTACCACAAATTTGATTCGATTTGTACAAAAATTCATGCAATATTTATGTATCTAAATAGATTTGTTAAAAAGCTAGAGTCAAAGGTCTTTCTAATGATACTGACTATTTATCATAAACACTTATATTTTTAACACATAATTAATTAAATATTTTTTTTGAAAATGCAAACGACACTCTTTTAGGGATTGAGTGAGTAATTACTATATAATTCTTAAAAAAGACACGGAGATGTCCATATATATACACCTTAATTTTGTTTGTTATTAAATATTTTCCGGCTCCGTGTGCCGTGTTTATGTCATGTTATGTATTGTTTTTGGTTGGTCATCGTTGGCTTTGTATCCATGATCTGGAGTGCACGACGTCGGGGGAGTTTAAGTTTACTACTAAGCTAGTTTGGTGTCTCACCACTCGATGTCATGCCTGCGGCTATCCTCAGTTGAGACGTCGCGAGCTCGTAGACGTACTCATGGGGTGATCAAAATCGACAGTAGATGACCGCTAAGCAGCAGGAAAAAAGAATGACGCCTTCATGGTAGCGTGGAGAGTCACTGCATTGGGCGTAGTCAAAGCAAACTCGCTGATCGGTTTAGCGTGGTTCACACACACATCCAACATACACATGTCGACACTATCATATTGTATATGCAAATAGTAGCTATATTATGGATGTCACTGTTATCAAAAAATAAATTATATCTTTAAAATTTTATATAGAAGAGATAAATAAAAATAAATATTTAGATTTTTTTTGTCATGGTGCTTTTATAAATATTTGATAGATTTTTTCCGGTGTAACGTATGTGCATATTTGTTAGTGTGTGGTTATTATAAAAAAAAGCGCATGCAGCGTTGAGAGGGGTTTGTGCTAGACATCCAACAGTGTGGACTGTGGTTGGGTGTCCGTTGATAAATTAGCAAAAATGAAATAACTGTGATAATCCCAATGCAATTGACTCACTGTTTTTCATTTCTCATGATTCCCCGACCCTTGCCCGCTTGCTTGGCTTTCTTGCTAGTTTATAAATAAACTAGTAGCACAGATTTGCCAAGCAAACGCGTCAAATCACACGGAATGTATTTGTTAAGCCGCCCTCTACGCTACACCGATGATATGCACTGGCTGGGTCAATCATCTGGAGCCTACTTGGGAGGCACTAACCTAGTCAAACAAGTCAAACTGTGGCCGTCACGAAACTCTATTTAATCACGGCCCTGGCTGTCCTGAACAGTATTTATATAATAATATACAGATGTAGTACATAAAAAAGAACACATCTCTCTGCATCTGCTTCTCAAACTCAGGGCACCAAATCTAGAAGTTTATGCCGCTAAACCCAGTAGTGAGCGAGACAGCCTATCTAGGTCTCTAGGTGCGGAGAAATTTGCTATCTGCGCGCTGCGTCTGATTAGGTGAGGGAATTCCGTGCGAGGTGGCGACTGCCATGCATGGCATCAGATCATCCGGTTGTTGTCCGCCGACAGGAGTCTCATGACTCACGGCTCGCATAGACCTAAAAAAAACATTCGGTGCTTGATCGGGGAATCAGGTTTTGGGGCCGCTATGTTTCACTGTACTCGATCTGCGCTGGATGCTCGCGCACACACCAAACCAAATCATGCACATCAAATCACACACACACACCCCTTCCGAGTTCTGTGAGCATTAGTTTAAGCGAGCAACATATGGCCTGTTCCAAGGACATAAATTCCAACATGATACGATGGTTTTGCTTCGATTTGGAGAGAGAGAGAGAGAGAGAGAGAGAGAGAGAGAGAGAGAGAGAGAGAGAGAGAGAGAA
>JAKNSH010128617.1:0-12749 GCA_027790015.1 Cymbopogon flexuosus | reverse complement strand
GGAGCTAGGGCTACTTGATCTGCTACTGCTGCTAGTAATTTCATTAGCCTACTGCACCTACTCGATCACCTTGTGTGTCTGTGTGAGAGTATATATAATTCCTGAGTGCGTGTGTGTGTGGAACTGTGGATGGAAACGTATGGATTAAGGTAGCTGCGAGACGTACTATATATGGTTTGTTGGAGCGTTCATGTCGATGTGGCACAACTAAATGGAGGATCAAAGGGCGGTTGGGCAATGGAGGGAATCAGGGAAGAGGACAGCTACTACGTTCTGTATCTTCGATTATAAGCAATTGCTGCACTTCTCATGTACGCCGCCTATTTTGTTAACTCAATTAATGTGTTGCTGAGATATGCACCCCTGCTGTGCTTAGCCTCTTTTATGTCTCTTTTTTTCATATGACGTACGTAATGGCAGGAGCTTTGTTTTTTAATTAACAAAATATGGCATACTATTTGTAGTTCTAGCGCTTCCAGACCTAGCTAGCCCTTCACGACAGAGAAACATGCATGTTTTGAAATCATAGTGAGTGTACAGTGTACTGATATATACATCTCCACCTATGATAGCTTGTTTATCAGGGAATGGAGTATATAGCAACCTATTTGGCTGGTTGTTTCTGTGTGGCTTGAGAAAAAGAATGATAGACATGAAACAGTAACTGAAAATATTTCCCAAACAAGAAGATGCCAATATTCTTTGTTTAACATGCTATTTGAAACATGCCACTAAAAATCTAGTGCATCACTCCATAACTCTAGACCTACCGCTTTACATGTCATTCTCAAGTGTGATAACAGAATGGCAGCAGAATGATGCCCTGTTTTTCCCCTCCAACTTAAATGCAAGGCAGGGCTCCTGCCACTCCCCTTTAAAAAAAAACTAAAACAAACTGACAAACGACATATTTTTCTATAGCTTATTTTGACAGTGCTTATTATTAACACCATTTTAATTTATAGTAAAATACAAAAGCTCAATTAGAAGTAGAACCACTTATTTCCTCATGTTTTTACTGCATTTGTGTAACTTTTGTGAGAACCGGTGCATTTCTTAGAGAAGTTGTACCAAAGAAGTCTTAGTTTAATTAAAACAAAATACCAGTATATATATTTTAGTTTGCACCTTTCCAACTCGACGAATATTGATGTTTCAATATCTCTGTGGACGATATTTAGAGTAGACTTTTCATGGCAATATGCCACAACTTTCGTAGTTCCAAACCTGTACAACGTAGGGACAGTGTACAAAAGATGGAAAATGAGCAATACTGCATGCGCTTGTACACAATACAAAGACGAGCGAGAAAAAAAAAGCATTGCACTGTCTCCAAGATCTGTGTATATGAAACAATATTTCTGTCCTACATTCCTCAAGTGGACTGTTCAAATGATATACTCCATCTATCCTAAATTGTAAGTCATTCTAACTTTTCTACATCTAAAGCAACAGAATGAGCTAGCCGAAATATTGCTGATGTTGAGACAGTACTGAGAGATGAATTGCCATGGGTTGTGGACGATATTTTTGAATGACAGTTGACAATCGAGAAGAGAAATCAAATAATTGCATTGCAAGCATGAAACCCAATATTTGCCTATGTACAATTGCTGCAGCATCGGCCCCCCCAATACACCATCGACCTACCTGGCTAGCTACTCTCAATGCTGAAGTTCACAGCTTCACAGAAAAGGAGCTCGAAGATGGGAGGTAGCCACTGTCCTTGCTGCTGTGGGGTAAGACCGAAGGATCGCTTGAAGGCGTTTCAGACCAATTTGTTTGGCTGTTATTTACTGAGTGCTGGGACCAATTTGTTTGGCTGCTATTTATTGAGTGCTGGGATTGAGTGATGTTGAGTCGTAGATCTTCACTTAGATCATTGTCCGCAGGTACAACTTCGATGGGGATCTCGCCACGAAGCATCTTCACTACTGAAGACATTCTTGGCCGCTGGTTTGGTTGTGTGCTTGTACAGAGTAGAGCTACATTCAGCAGCCTCAGTGCCTGTTCTTGGGAATAGTCAGAACCGAGACGCCGGTCCACCATTTCCAACAGCTTGCCTTGCTGCTTCAATCTTTCAGCCTACAATTTACAAACAAATTTAGTAAGGCGATTACTTGAACACTACGCCATCAGTCCAACTATCAACAAAGCAATGCATCTTCAACAGTGGCTTATGGAAGACAATTCTAAATAACTTTACCAAGATGAATTAAACTTTTTCGTGTTAATTTTCAATATTGTAACTTGACTGACAAAAAGAACAGTGAAGAAAGAAAAAAAGACAGAAAGAAAGAAAGAAAGGATATTGAAATATAATACCCAATCAAGAAGATGCAGATATTCTTCAATTGACATGCTATATGTATTGCTCATTCCGCTAACAATCTCTAGAGTCACCACTCCATAACTGTAGATGTCAGCTTTACGTGTCAAGCAACCTCTTGTGGCATATTCAGGAGCCATATAACCACTAAATAACAACCACCACAAAATAGGATCAGGCATAGGACTTTCGTTACACAGAAGAAATTGTTATACAGTTGTAGAGCAACTCCTTTAGAAGGTTAAGCAATTTGACTGCAATAGATAATTAAAGAATCATCCGCAACTAGAAAAATAGCTTACACAGTTCCAGCGATCCGAGTGCTCACGCGTCCACATTCATCATTCAGTTTAGCCAAGCCAAAATCCGATATTTTAGGTTGCATCTTCTCATCAAGAAGAATATTTGATGGCTTAATATCTCTGTGGACGATTTTTAATGTAGACTCTTCATGGAGATACACCAGGCCTTTCGCAGTTCCGAGGCAGATGTTGTACCTTGTTGGCCAATCCAATTTTAACTGATGTTCAGCACGCCCTAAGAAATATCTTAGTATCAGAACAGAATGTACTTACTATCTTTTGAGTATTGTATTAATTAAGACAAATTCATTCCAGAGCAGGAAGTACAACTCTAAAAATTTATGAAGTCTTACCAAAAAGTGCACGGCCAAGACTATTATTTTCCAAGAATTCATATATAAGAAAGAGCTGATCCCCATCAATACAACAACCAAAGAGCCTCACAAGGTTTGGATGCCTCAGAGCAGATATTATTCCTATCTCATTTAAAAACTCCCGGTTTCCTTGGCTCGACTTTGAAGACAGCTTTTTAACTGCAACTATAGTACCATTTGCTAGTGTGCCCTGAAGACAAAGTGCATTAATAATATGTGGAATAATTACATAAATGCTGACCAAGGAGAGGAAACAAAAAGGAACTAAAATGCTTGTTTTGCAGCTAGGCTTGATCCCCCTTAACGATTACTTCCTAGATCTGTTTATTGGAACCTGACCCCTTGAGTGTGCCATGATGAGTTATTTGCCCTCAACAATTAACAAATTGTCCATCCTTTTGTTTTTTTTAGTGGCCGTCCTTTCGTTCTTGAAAACAAAAAGGATAGCAAATGATGATTTTTGAATGTCAGAAAACTTTTTTTTTTCGAAACTCTAATGTTAGAAAACTATCAGCAATATAGATTGTCAGGGAAGATATTTTTCCTTTCAAGCTCTATATATTTCTATATTATAATGCTGGATACTTGGCAACTGAAACAAGTACAGCTCATCATCAGTTTATGTGAAAATATATCAATAAATGAGGTGATGAAGTAAACTGTTTTCTCCATGCCACCAGAAGAGGATATTGAAGTTCATAGTTTTTACCTTGTAAACAGGTCCAAAGCCACCCTCACCTATTTTATTTGCAGGATGAAAATGTTTTGTTGCAGATTCAATCTCTTCCAAACTAAAGAAATACTGTGCCCGTGTTTGAAGCTCCGAAGTAGTAGTTTTCCTTCCTTGGTAAAAGAACTGTCTACCTATGATGACAGATGCAGTAAAACATGAACACTTGGTGACAGAAATACAGCAGTGACTAAACAACTTAATTGAAAGATGATATCTTTCCAAGCTACAACTTGTGGTTAAAACTGATCCATTGAACATTGCACATAGATACTATCTTTGAAATATAAAAATACTTTTTGTAAAGATGACACCCCCCACAAAATCAAAATGAATTAGGTCATGGCTTATATTAATAAGCCTGACAAGACTAATCATAAGCTAGGTAAAACAACACTTAAAACTATCCTTAATTAAGGTACGCAAAGCAACCCAACATGGAGCTTGGTTCATTATACAAATGTGTAGTCACCCCTAGAAACATCAAACTGTATTATCAATATCACAAATTTTCTAAAGATGGAGCAAGTGAGAGGCATCATATGCATAATACCAAGCATGAAGGGTTAACCATTAACAGCAAGACAAAAAATGTGATCTGAAGAGTTAAACCAGTACTTTAATATGTTTGTTAACAGCAACCATTTTGCTGGTGTGAAAAATGGAACATTAAGTAGAAAGAGCTGACCAAAAACAATGGCAAGTATGAGAGAGAGAACAAGGCATTATTTATCCATTTCTTTCAACTGATGTGTATTTGATAGTATATGAAATTAAGAATGTCACTAAATTTCTTGTACGATTAACAATATCCTATTCAGATTCAAATTCTTGTAATAAATATGGGGTGCAGGGTATAAACTTCTACATAAAAAATGCAATTAAATAGGAGGCATTCATGTCTATCAAGCGCAAATCATGGTAAATAGAAGAACGATAAATGGCAAGGGACTGACTTCTTAGTGGACCTGATAGAGTGATGCGGATAGAGTGAGAAATGTTAGGACGAGTGATACCAAGATATACAATATCAAAATGGAAAGATAGCAGAGTTGCACATGTTTGCCAAGCTTGCAACCTGTACAATAGAGAGCACTATCACCAGAAACAACTAAAGTGGACAATCTCTTGGATTGCAGCGGCAGGGTGGTGGATGCTGGTGATGGTGGCAATGTGGATTCAGGGGGGTTAGGGTTTTGCCTTTAACCTGAATGATTTTTTAGTGTTTACATAGGAAATTGGAGTACAAATGAAGGTGATATTTTATCAAAAGAAACTCCTACATGAGAAAAATGGTATACATGTATGTCAAGAAAACGAGAAAATCATATCCAAGGTCCAGATAAGTTGAAGCTGCCCATTTTTTTAAAAAAAATGCAACCAAGTGAATACAAAATATTAATTAATACTATGAAGCATGTTGAACCTTATATATAGTAAAAATGACAGAAAATTATAATAAGAAAATGGACTCACTATTTCCTTTGATATTCTTCTTTCGGAAGACTTTGAAGTATAAAGCTATCAGAACTATAACAGCCAAGCATGCCACAGCTATTACTATGGCAACCACCACTCCAGTAGAGACTCCACGGTGGTTCCTGCCCACTGTACCGAAACCAATTAGCAAACTTCCCAGCATATGACAAGATAAGATTATTTCCTTTTGTTTCAAAATCCGAGCATAGAAATTGCCAACAGATGCGGAGTGAGTGAACTACTCACTCTTTGTCACTGATATGGCTGAGATCAGTGGACCATACACGCCACGGTAAGGTATCGCTGTGGTGCCTTTGCCTCCCCAGTAGAAGTGGATTTCCAGTGTATTGTCGCTAATGTTGGTTACAAAACTTTTGATGATCACACGATGGACACCGCCAGCCTCATCTTTGATGTTAAAATCTTCCAAAACTTTGACACCCTGAAAAGTTTATTACAAAGTTCAGGTAATAATACATTAGAAATCAAAGGAATCTTGTATCTATATTTCACAAACTTGTCAAGTAGAATCAAACAGATTCACTCAAAGGCTACAAAGTCAGGAAGGGATATAAACAGCTTGAAGAGTAGTTGTTACAGCAATAAGTGAGCTACTCAAACAAAATAGAAACTTTGATTTGTGTTATTTGTAATCTCTTATCCAACTTCTGTAGTTCTGTTGTCCAAAACTTCAGTACAGTGGTTCATTTTATCAGTACGATTGTAATACTGCAGCTGTTTCAGATTACAATCGCCTGTCCTAGACAAATTGCTTATATTTACATGACCTAATTGACCAAAGGCAAGTGTGACAAACTAGAGAAGTGGTAGTAGTATGAAAACTAAGATGCCAGAGTAAATGTGAAGGGAACAATTGAGACACATTACCTGGATGAAGACATCGAAAACACGCTTGCCGTTGCTGGAATAAGTATGATCTTCTGTGAACACAATTTCAGCAAAGTGAAGTTCTACTGTATATTCACCATTCTCCATGCAAAGGCCATAGTATTTCAGTGACAGGGGTGAGAGGCGAGCTTCAGTGTAAAGTTCCGGGTAAGCCAGATTTAGCTTCGATGTGTTTCTAGCAATGTAGTCAGCATTCTCATTGCCCACAAAATCACCAGTGCTACTATATGCCCATTTCTTATCATCAGACACAGAAAACATTGATGTTCCTATTTGAGACGAGTCATCCTCATAGGTATTCCCATCAACCACAACACTTTTTCCACCACAGTTGATGAACAGGGAGGAACCTGAATATATTTGAATGAAATATTCAGTAATATTAGATATTTAAAAATAGTTATCAAAATACAGACTTCTATCAAAACCTGCTGTATGTAAGCAAACTTACGACGTGGTTTGGTTGTGCAAGGCAGATTCTTTCTTAAACATGGTTGCAATCTTGCAAAAAAAGCAAATAATCATAGAATAATTAGAATTCTTCTTTCATGAAATCTTTGTGATAGAAAATATTGTCTGTTTTTTTTGTGTGTATGATCTTACGAATTGTTATTTGAAGATGAAAAGCTTGACACCATATTTCTGAAATTACAACATGCAAGTCATGAGCACTATAAAAACCGAACTTAACTATATGTGAGGATCTGTATGTGAGGATCTTTAAAATTTACATACACATTTGCTTGCTGACATTCAGATGGAGGGTTGCCTGTGAAGTCATTATACGATATATCCCTGCAGAGCATTGATCATTGTTATGGAATAAGCAATCAACAGGATAAAAGAAATTTTTGAGTGCTTATGTTTCTTTAAGAAGTTATGAAGGGACTTAATTGGAGAATACACACATGTTTACTTTATTGCTCGCCTTGTTTTTCAACATCCAAGCAGGCAAATCTCCAGTCAGCATATTGTCAGTTAGGTACCTAGTATTTTGTACAAATTAAATTAGGTTCCCTTGGAATGAAACTTAATGCAGGATAGAAAGCTATTTGTGTACAACATAAATAAAAGGAAAATTGAGAAGTTAAAAAACAATAATATCCCAGAGAGAATTTCTCACAAATATTGTAGTGTCATTATTGCTCCAAAATTTACTGGAACTTTACCAGACAACTTGTTGAAGCTTAAATCCCTGAAATTAGTTCACAGACACTATGTAATCAGGGGGTTTTGTGACAATGTGCATTACAGTTACTGATGATCAAGTTACATTCACAGAAAATAAAATGTGTACCCAAAAATAGAGAATGCACTTAAGCATTACTCATGATATATCTTTTGTTCTGTTATACCCATATTGATGATTGGACATTGCAAATGGCAATTAAATGAAGTTGAAGCATAGTACTTACAAGACTTTCAAGTACTGCATTTGGCCAAGGTAAGAAGGAATTTCATCATATATGGAGCAATTTCTTAAGACCCTGTGAATATAAAGAAAATTCAGTATTCTAGTGGAAAGGATTACTGGGTGGCCTGGTAATAAAAATGACAAAAACATAAACTCACACTTCTGTAAGGTGTAGTGCATTTTGTAAGGGAGGAAATTTCATTCTTGATCCACTCAAATCAGTCACCCTCCTAATGATGCATTAACTTTGCTCAATCACACTCTTCTTTAAGTACCAAACTCCCAATACAAGATAAAAACACAAGTGCTGAAAAGATAAGGCAGAAAGTGATTCATACAATTCTGTCAAGTTCTTCAACAAGGAAATTTCTGGAGGAATAGGCCCACTCATTAAGGTACCCTGCATATCGCTGGAAAATGAAGCGACAAGATTAATATGGAAATGGGATAAAATGAATGAAATATTTCTGATTAACTTCAACTGAAGAATATAAAATGTTTTTTTAATCAGGGAGAAAAACTAACATTCTGTTGACACCCTGCCAGTTCTTTATGAAACTAGGTATTTTCCCTGAGATACTGTTCCCATCAACACGACTGCAATTGTTCAAATAACAAGTTAGAACTTTTGGGAAGCAAAAACATTAAATGACAATTATGAATAGAACATACAAATCTGTCATGTTTGTCAGCCTGGAAAAGGTTGAGGGCAACTCTCCTGTGATGTTATTCGCAGAAATGAAACTGTAAGAGAGAAATGATTCAAGATACCCTGGACAATAATTAGTGAGAAAAAAATAATAAATTGCATTTGAAGATGCACTCATGACATTTGGAAACAATAGAATTACTAGCATGTAAAGGGAAAGAACTAAAGAGGATTCCTTACATTTTGGTTATGCCACTTCCTTAAAAGGTTATGCTAACAGCTAACTGACATATATAAACTATAGCTGTTGCATCGTGTCAAAGGCAAAACCACCACATGAGTGTGGAGGAGGTTGCAAGGGTTTCTTTTCCTCTTTTCTCTTCTTAATATAATGACACACATCTCTCCTGTGTGTTTGAGACAAAAAAACTAAACTATTTCCTATCCCATCGAGTTTCTGGACAGCGACGTCGCTTTATTTATCAAGCAGGTTGGCTTCAGTTATCACAGATAAACAATAATGTAACAAGAAAACTTCCTGAATGAAGTTCTAGCAATGGATTTTACAAAAAAAAAAAAGGGTCTAGGTACAATAACATTAACAATCAGAAGCAAGAGCTTACAATCTCTGCAGACTGATGATGTTACCCAGCTCTAGTGGAATAGAACCCGCAAGCTGATTGGCTTCTAGCTGTCTGCAGAAATTAGTTATTAGGTTACTGTGCTTACCTCTTTTCTTCTTTCAGTTTTACCTCCACCAAGATGCAGGTACATCAAATTGCAATGGACGCACATATGCAACTCACATAGATTTCAACTTGGGCATGCGTCCAAGCTCCTTCGGCAGGGTTCCAGATATGCGATTTCCCTGGAGAGACCTGTAATCAAACAAGAATGCTTAAAGCATACGTGAATACTGTACTTCTGACAAAACTATGGGAGCAGTGTAAGTCTTACAGATTAAAAACAGGTAGGTCGGCCCATGAAGCTGGAATTGGTCCTTGAATGAAGTTACGTGACAAGTCACTGCAAGAAATGCAAACTATGTTTTCCTGATTTGACTGTCAAGAAATATCAAAAGATTCAGGTAGCATGGTTAACTGACAGATTTTGCAGATAGGTAAGATTGACAACTTCATCTGGTAGAACTCCACTAAGGTTCTGCCGCATAAGCTCCCTGCGATACGTACATCATTCAACTTAGAATGAAAGACAATAGAACCATACTGAAAGAATCTGGATGAGAACCATTTTAGAGCAAAGAAATTAGCAGAACAACAGTGCATGTCTTACAAGCTGATAACATGGCACTCGGTGTGGTTGTTGAATGAACAGTCACATGTCACATTACTGCTAAACTTTGCATTACTGTTAACTGAACCAGTGACATTGGCCCAATTTCCTGATCCGCTGCATGGATCCACACTAAAATCCCAATCTGCTTTGTTAAGCTTGCGGGCTATACCTTTGAGAGCTTCAACTGCAAAGGCAAAGACACTTCAAGTTTCAGCTAAATGCAGAAGCTACAAGCTAGTATGTACGAAAGGTTGTTAACATAAGCATTTCATTTTGCTTCCCTTTCCATGGAAAGCAAAAGAAAACTGATAATAAATGGCGCAGAGTAAAAATGAAGCATCCCACAGTCACAGCACCTGAATCTCATGCAACAAATGAAGTCAGTAGTCCAACATTTCTAGGCGGCAGAACTGTAGAAGCATTGCAGAACCATTGCCATGCCCAACCGAAAACAAGACTCGCAGGATGCTGTAGGCAACGGCGCCCACGGTCATCACTCTGAACATAATGCTTTGCCGACGCCAACGCAATAATCTGCTGGCATTTGACTCAGCCATTTCGTCAAACACTTGGCAGGCCCCCACCCAATTGGACCAGAGGGAGCAAGGTGGTCAGCCACCTGCCAACAGCTTTGCATAATGGCATGTCACATGTGCATGTCCCACTGCGCGCAAGTTGGGATCTTGGAGGCGAACACTGGAGTCAAACGTCAGAGCCTCAAAGGTGAGAAATTTGTCGGCTGACAGGGTTTGTTTACTTGGCTCGCTAGGCAAGTGGCGAACTGGCCTAATCTTGACGAAGACGGATAAGTAAGCTTCGACAATGACTTCAAACTTAAGTGAATTAATTAAAGCGGCTATTTTGCACTAGTGACCCTAGTAACGACACTAATTTGCATCAGTCCCCTGTTTATGGAAGCAAGTATACTAGTACCAACTAGTCTAATCACTGAGCAGTGTGATTTTTCATTACCATGAAAAACGCGTCCAGAGACGGGCGTGATCGTGAAAAAAAAAATTCATTACCAAGAATCCATGATCATAGGCCTTGTTTAGATCCTAAAATTGGGGTTGAAAACGCTGTTTCAGAATTTCTGTAGCATTTCGTTTGTATTTGGTAAAAATTGTTCAGATTTTGACTAACTAGGCTTAAAATGTTCGTCTCGCAAAGTACAACAAAACTGTGCAATTAGTTTTTGATTTCATCTACATTTAGTACTCCATATATTTGCCGGTATTTTGATGTGACAAAGAATCTTCTTTTTGCACAGTAAATTTAGGGGTGAATTTGGAGAACTGAACAAGGCCACAGAAGCACTACTAGTTTTTGGCCGGAGGGAGAGAGAGAGAGCAGAGCAGCACCAGGAAATACTAGCATGGTATCAGTAACCTACATTTAGTACTCCATATATTTGCCAGTATTTTGATGTGACAAAAAATCTTCTTTTTACACAGTAAATTTAGGGGTGAATTTGGAGAACTAAACAAGACAACAGAAGCACTGCTAGTTTTTGACCGGAGGGGGAGAGAGAGCAGAGCAGCACCAGGAAATACTAGCACGGTACCAGTAACCATTTTGGTGGTCGAACGTACAAGCGCAAGGAAGTTGAGTTCATCCACCCAACTCCCAAGGGAGAAAACAGATAGCGTGACGCGACGGAACAAAGCAAAGCAGACTTGCAGAACAAATCGGCGGTGTGCTGTCCGACGTGGAGTACGCAAGGCAACATGGGATGTGAACGCTAAGAGCAAGTTATGATGCAGCATAAACTTGACTTCACTTTGTGAGGTGAAAAGACAGCAGATAAAATAACTTCGCTGTTAAATTCCTCACTAATTTGATCATCGTAATCAGCAGTTAATTATGCGATGTACTGATGCGTGCTACCCGGCCACTGTAGTAGTAAATTCAATCACGCCCGAAATATATAACGTAATATATCCCTGCCGACACCATCATCACGAAACAGCTAGCCATTCACCAATATTTTTTATAAAAAAAAATAAAACTGGATCGATGATTATCGGAAAATGCTTAAAAAAATCATGCGTTATCGCAAACGGTATGATTTGAAGCTTGCTTAGCTCAACCAAAGCATTCCCAATGTTTCCCCCATGTTTTTCTTTCAAGAATTACGCACACTGGATGAGGAAGAAATTAATTGCCCGCAGCAGTAGATCCAAGAACAAGTGCAGATCGAACTCCAAGAAGGCAAGAACAGAAAGAGCATGAAGGGAATGAGAAAAGATAAAAGTCGTGGGGTACGTCGTGCTGTGGTGGCTCACCTTCTTGCTCCGGCAGCAGCGTCGTCGTCAGCGCCGCCGAGGAGCCTCGGCCGCCATTGATGCAGCCGAGGCCCAGGAGGAGCGTGAGCAGCAGGAGGAGGCGGACCCGGGCGGCGGCGCCGGCACCCATCATTCTTGCTAGGCCAGGCAGCTCCCCTTGGTCTTCCGTTGCCGTAGCTTCGAGGTCGCGTGTTGCAGAGAGAGAGCCAGCCAGGCAGAGAGGGAGATCGGAGCGCGGACAAGTCTGCTGCGCGCGCGGCCGGCGTCGGTCTCGCGTTCGTCGCCGGCCGAAGGTTTGCAGCAGCTGGTGGACTCGTTGGCTGCTCTGGTCAGCCCGCAGCCGCCTCCACTCGACTCGCCTCGCCTCGCCCCTGGATTTTTTTGACCTCAGATTCTTTTGTCATACTACTATACAGACGTGGAAGCGCACGTGAAATTCTATTCTATTGTGAGCCGACGCGGACCTAACACCAAACTCGGCTATCATCCTGCGCGTGCTAGCTAAATGATGATGATTTAACCGGTTACTGCTAGACATGCATGTGTTAGTAACGATTACGTATATAACTAATCTAACGGTATATATATATATTATACTTTTCTCACTCGATCATTTTCTGGTGCGTCCAAGATAAGGGCATGCATTCGAGTCAGTCCTCTTTATTATTGCCACCGGTACCGTTGATTATTAGGCTTGTTTACCTAAATTTTAAGTTTTTTTACTCTCTCCATCACATTAATTTTTAACAGCTTGTATAGAGCATTAAATGTAGGTAAAAAAATAACTAATTACATAGGTTAGTTGGAGATCATGAGATGAATCTTTTGAGCCTAGTTGGTCCACGATTGTATAATATTTGCCAAATAAGACAAAAATAGTACTATTCATCGGGTTAGAATTATTTGCAATCTAAACAAGGCCTTAATAGCACAACTTGCCATGCCTGATCATGAACGGCGCTCGCTCGTTCGCTCGCTTGTC
>JAKNSH010128519.1:0-15188 GCA_027790015.1 Cymbopogon flexuosus | reverse complement strand
GTAAGGTGTCCGAAGTGGAGAACCCCACACACCATAGAAATGGTTCCCTACCTGGCACACGGGACTCTGTTGTCTTGAGGACTGCAGCTGAGATGCTAGCAATTTTCCATCCTGGTGCAATAAAGAAGAAGCGATCTGCCCGACTCCGCAGAAATTCCCTCTTTTCTATTATGGATCTTGAGAAAAATACTCTACAAGCATCAACAAGACCGCCACAGCCATGCATGGACGCTCTGTATAAAAGTTCTTGCATCAAGTTTATGACCAAAAAACGTTCAGAAAAGGCACGACCACACTGTTCCAGCTCCATTCAACCAAATGATGAGCTGAAGAACAGGCTTTCAGCTGGAACCATTTTTGATGGTGCATCTAATGGATCCAAAATATCAGAAGAGAGTTCTCCAAACTTTTCAACTCAGACCCTGGACAATGAAACAATCAACTTCGATACTCATTGTGAAGTAGCAGAAGCAAATACAACAACAGGACCCTATATGGATTACCTTCAAGGAGTTGCATCCAAGTTGAAGCATCTTGATTTGAATACTGAACAGGTGCACAGAACTGAAATGCATTTCTCTCTGACCGCACCTGCTGTAATTTCTTTTGGGGGAGCAAGTGGTCCTTCAAATTTTCTTGTCCCATACGGTGGTGCGGTGATGGTTCCATACGGTGGTGCGGTGATGGTTCCATATGAAAGGCCCTTGCAACTGGTAAAAAAGCAGCGGCCTCGAGCTAAGGTTGACTTGGATTTTGAGACGACGAGGGTTTGGGACCTTTTGATGGGGAAATCAGCTGAGCCTGATGGGACTGATGTTGAGAAGGAGAGATGGTGGCAGCAAGAAAGAGAAGTATTTCAAGGCCGTGCTAATTCGTTTATAGCACGCATGCGACTCGTTCAAGGTACTGCTGTAAATAATTTGATGTCTTGAGTATATGCTAAAATAAGTTTCCCTTTCTGCTATTAACACCTGTGTCGGACATGTCAGCTAAAGAGTATCTGTTTACATACTCCTTGAAATAGGGACTGAGCCTATAGCTTGTGGGTTGGAGGAGTGGGTGTGGTTTGAGTCCTCTTTGATTTCAAATTTGGGTGCCTGTTTATTCGTAATACAATGCCGCCTGGTTCCTGCTAAGTTGGTCCAGTTTGCATAGTCTTTGAAATGTTTCAGTTTTCTCATTATTGAACAATCTAATTTTAAAAATACCCTACATGTGATTTACTTTCTAGTTTATCTTTGGCAATATATTGTCACCTGAAATGTTAGTTATGTGAAAGTGAAATCATATGATTGCAATAGTGCAGACTTGGTTCTTATTGTCGGTTTGACCATATAGTTATACAGGAAAGAGGTGCGAGAACATGATGTCTACGAGTGACAATTTAGAATTTACTTGAATCCATGGCTGAAGCTTGTGGCTAATTTCTCAACCACTTATTTATCAGGGGACAGGCGCTTTTCTCCTTGGAAAGGGTCTGTAGTCGACTCTGTAGTAGGAGTGTTCCTCACTCAGAATGTAGCTGATCATCTTTCAAGGTATGACATTCACAACAGGTGTCTTCAACAATATATCTTATGTATGAGCTCTCTTTATGACTACTATTTTGAAAACAACAGCTCTGCCTATATGGCCCTTGCCGCAAGTTTTCCTTCGCGGTCAGTCAACAGCAATTGTAAGGATGATGCAGCCACAGAAGACAATGAACAAACCACTAGCACGAGTGCACTAGGAGAGAAAAGTGTGTTTGACCTTTTCTACAATGATGCTAGACCTGATCTAGAAGTGGGCTGTGAGGAGGTATCAATAACCTACATGAAGACACACATGGAACCAAAAGACAATACTAGGGGTAGTGAATTGATTGAAGCTGAAACCTATTCCTTAGATTACAAATCAACCGATGGAAGTGTTTGCAATCACCAAGGGACAGGTATAGAACATAAAGAACAACAACTGCCAGATTTCTCCTCAATAGAATTAACTGCGTCTAGAGAACTCGTGCAGCAGATACAAATCAAGAAGATTTCATGTTCTCAGATTTTAACTTCAGAAACTATTCAATCAAGATTGTCTTTGAATTCTGAGATACCTAGAAATTTTGTTTGTGGTGGTTCTGCTGCAGCTTATAAGCAGATGGGAAGCAATTTCGATCAGGGAAGGTCATTAACAGGAAATTATGCCACAGCCAATGAAACTGAATGCCACAGACTCCAAATGGCTGCAATGAATGATTATGGATTTGGTAAATCTGAGATTCCTTCTAGTTCTGCAATGCCATTTTTCTTGGCTGATGATCCTCAACAACTGAAATTGAGAAATCAGACAAATGTTTCTTCAACATGTTCCAACAGTCCTTCAGATTCTGCATCACCAAACTTGAAAAATGGTACAACTCCTCTTTCCATGTCATTTAATTCCTACATGGCAGAGGGCAGCAGCAATAAGATTGCTTACACCACTCTGAACACTCCAAAAACAAGCACAGAACTTCCAGGTCAGTATGCATCTCTTTCTTCCATTACTAATTAAAAATGAAATTTGTCTTACAACAAAAACTTAACCATGCAGTCAAGTTACAACATGACAAAAGGAGTAGTTTTGAAGGACCAAACTTGAAGGAACATGAATCAGTCTTTCCAGCACATGAAATGACAGTAGAAGCAGCAAGAATAGAAGATGAATATACATCGAAATCTGGTTTTACTTCCTGCAATGGAGTACCAGATACAGCTGCACAAGCATCAAAGTCAAAGAAAACAAGAACCACAACTAAAAAGAACGCAGAGAATTTTGACTGGGATAAATTACGAAGGCAGGCTTGTAGTGAAGGCCAGATGAAAAAAAGAAGTTTTGAAAGAAGAGACTCTGTAGATTGGGAAGCAGTAAGGTGTGCAGATGTACGAAGAATATCTCATGCCATTCGGGAAAGGGGGATGAATAATATTTTAGCAGAGCGAATCCAGGTAATAGTTCAATAGTTACTAGGATTAACTGTGATTTATATGAGCCACATTTCCAGAATATGTTTTATCTGGTTGAAATTTTCCTCTTTTTCTCTCAGAGGCTAGAGTGATTGAGTTATTAATTATTCATTAAGCTAGGTTTAAACAGTTGAAAAATTTTATATGCACAGGATAAGTCAGACCTCTCTCTCTCTCTCTCTCTTCTTCTATCATTAGATGACTTTACCATAAGGGTATCTTCTACTGCAGCATAATAAGTTTTATAATTTTCTTAACAGTAAATCTGGTGGTGTTACAGAATTTTCTGCCTTTTTTTCTCTCTCTCGCTTTTCATAAGGTTCTATCATTATATGACTTCACCATAAGGTTATCTTCTACTGCAGCATAAGAAGTTTTATAATTTTCCTAACAGTAAATCTGTTACAGAATTTTCTGAATCGTTTGGTTAGAGATCATGGGAGCATTGACCTTGAGTGGCTAAGATATATTCCCCCAGACTCAGCGAAGTAAGATCCTATGTTTACATCGACTTACCTCTCAGTGATGACATATCTTGTGCTGCATTTTTTTGGGTTCATTTTCTTTTTAGTCGCGATGAACACTATAGACCAGAATCATTAATGTCTGTGAGCAAATTAAGTAGAGCAAGAGGTGTGACGTTTTGATGTCAGCATTGAAAATCAGCATATAAAATTCATCAATGTGCACTAACATTGAAGTTCTGTGAAATTCTAACTTCATAACTAGTGCACAAAAGATTAGAAGTTTTAGTTGAAACTAAAACAGCAAAGGCTTCTAAAGGAAACTAAATGCATTTACGAGCCTGATATACTTTGGTTTGATGTCAGGGATTTCCTACTAAGTATACGTGGACTGGGGCTTAAAAGTGTGGAATGTGTTCGTCTTCTCACGCTGCATCATCTTGCTTTCCCTGTAAGTTTATTTTTTTTTAAACCTTCTTTCCCTGTAAGTTTATTTCTGTTGGCCTCTGATAGATGTGTGGAAATCAGCAGCCCACATACTTGAACCATAAACTAGGCATTTATTAAAGCCTGAAGGAGGATATAATTGGTGGAATATTTGTTGTATTGTATTGGGCCTCATGGCTGATTATATAGAGCACATAGGATTAACACCTCATATGGGTAGACAATGTGGTACTATTCATATTACTCTAACATCCCCTGCAATCACAGCGGGAGTGTCGCAGACAGTGAGACTGGAGAAGAAGTTGGCAAGCAAACATCCCCTCGCAGTCCTAACAGTCGATGCGTCGCGTATGTTGTGGTTGGAGAAGAAGTTGATGAGTCCTTATGCAAGGCGATAGCCCTTTTGCCGATGTCGAGGTAACCGAGCGTAAGGGCGCAGTAGCCGTGGTCGAACAAGTTGTGTTTAAGATGGGCGTGGTCGACGTGGTTGTGGTCGGTTGCCGTGTCAATGGAGCTGCAGCGCATAGGGGGGCACCATGGTGATGACGGAGACGTGTTGAGGCAGTCGTCGTGGGAGGAGGCGATGGCGAAGTCGATGCAGTCAGGGCCGTCACTGCGTAGAAAAAAGACGATGACACAATCGAGGCAGACGGGGTTGGAACGGGAGGGTCGATGCCATGCCAAAGGCAATGCGCGCCAAGTCGGGCTGGATTTGCCAGATCCAGCAACGCGTCAGGGACGAAGGCACGCGTCGGCGTTGCCAATACCGGCCGTACAAGAGAGAGGGCCCCAACCGTGGTGACATTGTCGACATGGTTGTGTTGGACGAACAACCAATGCGGGAGCAGACACATCGGCGAGTAGGGCTCAGCGACGATGCAAGGGCCGACGAGCTAGGATCAGCGGCGGTGAGGCTAGCTGCAGCTCGATGACAAAGACCCAATCTGCAGGACGAAGACCTTGTGCGGATGGAAGCGGACACACCCGCGAGCACAGCTCAGCGACGACGCGAGACGCAGCACAACCTTCGATGCACAGGGGACGGCGATGTAGACGTAATGACTAATTGGACACACGGGTGGCATTGCTGCAGCCCGATGAGGCGACACAACAGCAGCCTTGTTGCTTGGAGAAGATGCGTGTAGTACTCGACGATGGTGTCGATGAAGGCGATGTCAATGCCGGAATAGTTCGCACAAGGTCGACGGGTGGTGGGCAGCAGGGGATCAAGTGTACCCAGGGTCATGACACGGCGGCGGCAGTGGAACCTCATCAGGCGGCGCCTCTCCAATGACAATGCGTGCGATGCCTCCCAGTGACAATGCGTCTCGAGTAGGGATCATCGACGACACGAGTAGCGGCTGGAGATGAACAGTGTGGCGATGGCAGGGCACACGGCAGGTCGTGGACGTGCGGTGTCAAAGGCGTCGACGTAGATCGATGTGGTGCAGATGGCAGATCCGCTCGACAGCAACGGCATGCTGGATCTGGCTGCCTCCATGACATCACAGGTCAGGGCGTGTTGCCATGCCTAACCGCCACCATGGCGGCACAGGATGGGGCGAGATCCATCGGTGTCTCTATGCGACGAAGATCAGGTGGTGGCAGTGCGAAGATGACATAGGGGAGATCCTGATCTGTTGCGCGACAACGACGATGGCAGCCAGATCAATAGGATCAGGCGCCTAAACGGGGGACGCTGCCCCCGGCGGAGATCGACCTCTCCCCAGGTGGCGCGGTGCTGGAAGCAGCGGCAACTAGGGTTAGGATCTAAACCTAAGGCTAGGCGAATGATACCATGAAGGAGGATATAATTTGTAGGATATTTGTTGTATTTCATTGGGCCTCGTGAGTTGATAATATAGAGTACATAGGACTAATATCTCATATGGGTAGACAATGTGGTACTATTCCTATTACTCTAACAAAGCCTTTTTAGATTGATATTACTATTACTAAGGCATTTCTATATTTTATTTTTTGAAAAGGATTTCTTTATTTTATATAAGTTGTTTTCCTTTTTGGTGGTGGCTCATGTTAGGTTTCATCTATAGCCTTTGTCAACTTGTTTGTGGAGTATTTAATTTGCCTCCAGTAAATTTAATATTTACATAACAGTGCTTTCACCACTCAGGTTGACACCAATGTTGGTCGTATATGTGTAAGACTGGGATGGGTGCCCATTCAACCTCTTCCTGAATCTCTACAGTTACATCTTTTGGAGCTGTAAGTGTTCTTCACCATCCATACCGTTTAGGTCATTTATGAGATTTTTTCCATTTTGGTTTATTCTGATTCCACCACTTTCTTTTTTGCTTTCTCACAGATATCCTATCTTGGAAACTATACAAAAGTATCTTTGGCCTCGCCTTTGTAAACTAGATCAACAGACACTGTGAGTTCAAAAAAAAAGTGTGAATAATATTTGGTTTTGCGAATTGATGAGAATTGCATTTGCAGATCATGTATAATTAAGTTCCACAAGTAATAATTACCAATATTATCACATTTTCACAGGTATGAGCTACACTATCAGATGATTACATTTGGAAAGGTACTTAATGAGCATCTCTTTTGAAACTAGCTGAATAGGTTGTGCATTTGTACAACCAATATGAATTTACAGTTGTGTTCATTATATAACTATAATGCCTCTAATTTAAAACAAGTTGTGCTTACTATAAGACTATAATTCATATGATTAATATATACTTATATTTCCTATAGAACTTTAAGGTTTTAGTCTATAAGAGTTGCAGATATTTCTATTTCTTTTTGTCTCAGCTCAGACTTGAATGTTGAATACCAAAATAAGAGGTGCCTTGAGTCCCACTTGTTGCTTTTATATGTATATATAAAGACCTTTTTCTAATCAACCGTGCAGGTCTTTTGTACCAAAAGCAAGCCAAATTGCAATGCATGCCCAATGAGGAGTGAGTGCAAGCATTTTGCAAGTGCTTTTGCAAGGTACTGTTACACTTTCTGTACACCTTCATCCATACTACCACAGTAGCTTATACTCATAGAGAAGAGCTTTGTGGGGGCAATTTCTGAACTTAATGACCCACCAACTAGCCTGCATATAGTTGAACTTTCACAGTGTGCACACACAAACTAGTGATGAGTGCCCCACTTCCATTGGCTAAGAGATAGTGGAATTACCTCCATTGGCTAAGGGTCAATTTGATTCCATGTGACACTTGGAGTTGTGAATCTATAGGTCCTTATGCACAGACTACACAATTGTATAAATTTTGATATATATTTTTAAACATCTGAAGCATATTAGCTACTTCAGTTGATCTTGCTCAGGAGTTTTATTTCTGTTTAACTCAATATTGACTATTTCTTGTTTTCTTTTTGCATTTGGAATGAAGTGCAAGGCTTGCACTTCCTGCTCCTCAGGAGAAAAGCTTAGTGAAGTCGAGCAATCAATTTGCTTTCCAGAATAACAGCATGCACACTATGAATTCGACTCACCTGCCTCTCCTTGAGGGGAGTGTCCATGCAAGGGAGTTACTTCCTAAGAACTCAGAGCCAATAATCGAGGAACCTGCAAGTCCAACAGAGGAAGGACAAACCATGGAAAATGATATTGAAGATTTTTATGAAGATGGTGAAATTCCAACAATAAAGCTTAACATGGAAGCTTTTGCACAGAACTTGGAGAATTGCATTAAAGAAAGCAATAATGAACTCCAGTCTGATGATATTGCAAAAGCATTGGTTGCTATTAGCACTGAAGCAGCTTCGATTCCTGTACCGAAACTAAAGAATGTGCATAGGCTTCGAACAGAACACTATGTGTAAGTGGTGAATCAGTTCTGTTTGGGCAAATATCAGGTGAAAACGCATGAAACATCAGAGTTAAAGTATTCCAGGAAAATCTCTAAAATGTACCAAAAAAAAAAAAAAAAAATTGGGTAGAGCATGTCCTATATGAATAAAGAAGTTTCAAGGTAGAACTTATAGCACCTTTTTCACGAAGAACTGTGAGGGAGACTATCACATTTGCGATAGGAGTTCAACTTTGAAACTCTTTGTTTACACATATTTATCATATGTAGTGAAAGGCAAGACTAAATATTTGTGTCTACTGCAGCTCTCAGATGTGATCAAGTAAACTTGACATTTTCTAGAGGATATGGAGCATTCCTTAATTTTTTAAGCTTTCACCCTTAGTTTTTACCAATATGGCCTTTTTCACTAGTTATAGTGCTCTTTTGCTTAGTTTTGACATGCACCACTTTAGACTTAACATTGTTATTGTCTGTGGTAAATAATGCCTTGCATCTTGAAGATTTGTTCTTTAACTGCAATTTATGTGCTTGCAGGTATGAGCTTCCAGATGCACATCCACTTTTACAACAGGTGAGATGCTGCCATTTCTTTTTTAAGCATTTCAAACTATAGATCCTGATCCAGCAATTGATTAACAGCTAGGACTTGACCAACGGGAACCCGATGATCCTACCCCATACTTATTGGCCATATGGACACCAGGTAAGCTTATTTCTCTTTGAGTGCATGGGGTACACACGCAAGTTCATTTTCACTAATTTATGACTACTTCGCAGATGGAATAAAGGAAATAACCAAGACACAAAAATCATGCTGTGACCCTCAAATGGGAGGCGATTTCTGCAATAATGAAATGTGCCACAATTGTACTGCAGAGAAAGAAAACCAATCTAGATATGTTAGAGGCACAATTCTGGTAATGGAATCCTATAACCTAGCAATAACCGATCTGAATATGGTTTAGCTGAAGTAACTTTTTGTTCTTTCCCTAGTTGCTCTGTAGCACAACAAAGACCATGGGAGTCGTGAAATAAAATTGATATTTTGTGCACATGTGGCCCCAAACTCATCCTTTAATTGTACCTAGCAAATTGTCCCTTTTGGTTGTATATATACGTACAGTTTGGTTTAGACCTCAGAGTATGATCTATTGATTCATAATATTCACTTCCAAAAAAAGAGCAACATGTATTTTGACCTGTTGAGCTGAAAAATGCATTTTTTGGCTAGATAATATGGACAGATCATAGTACAGGTAATGCTTATTGGTTACAGAAATTCCATGCATGTTTCATCTAATGATAAATTACTGGAACATGAATAGGTTCCTTGTCGAACAGCTATGAAGGGTAGTTTCCCACTTAATGGCACTTACTTTCAAGTCAATGAGGTAAACAGAGTGACATCTAATGTCTTACTCCTAGTACTGCTCCTAAGCCTCCTGTCTCAATGGGCACACTTTTCTTGACTCTGTATCTGTCCATACAGGTATTTGCTGACCACAGATCTAGCCACAACCCAATCCATGTGGAAAGGGAGCAGCTATGGAACTTGCAAAGGCGCATGGTCTTCTTCGGGACTTCAGTACCCACCATATTCAAAGGTTATCTCCCTTACATAAACAGTTCATTGAAATTATATTTGTATTGGTACCAACTACAGTTATTTTGATTATGTAGGTCTAACAACAGAAGAAATACAACAATGCTTCTGGAGGGGTATGAAAAATAATTTCCTTCGTTCTGTCATGACATTCTATTCCTAGGAAATTCTTGCCACTTGTCATCAGACAGTTCTGCAGAATGCAGATCCTGTGATAGACCAATATACTCTGGACCAGTATATTCAATCTCAGCTTACTGTTTCACTAGTTATACAAGATTCTCATAATTGTCACATGGTCAGTGATGAAGAAAATCGATCATAGTCGCTACATGATTAAACTGTAGTCATCTAAGTTTTGAAGATAACCTGAGAATAGTAGAGGCATCTTGTAATAGTGATACCGAAAAGCCAATATGGATGCAGAGACAAAGGAATTGATGTGCATATTTATTCATAAACTTACATTTCATACACACAAAGGTCATGAACGGAAGCAGTCTCTAGGCTTCAACTCCACAATGAATTTCTGGACGTAACAAGTAAACTGTGGCTGTCTTACGCAGGATTTGTCTGTGTGCGAGGATTTGACATGGAGACTAGGGCACCAAGGCCTCTGTGCCCCCATTTGCACATTGTAGCAAGGCCGAAAGCCCGCAAGACAGCAGCAACTGAGCAAGTACTCTAATCAACAACCAGATCAGTTTTATGAACATCGTGTTTATTGTGATATGATATCAATAGCTCTCGACCTGTGCATGGAATCATATTAGTTCCTGCCGGATGAGTCATTCTTTAGGAAACATAAGCCATGGATGGAGTCCGAGACTGTTAATTCTGAGACGTGAGGACTAATGAAGCATAAGGAAGAACCAATAGTTTTTACTTTTCTGTTTCAGAGTTACTATATGTAAATTATCATCTAGCTATTAATCCATGTAATGTGTCATTACAATCCTTTCTGAGACAAACTACCTCATCAACAATTCTACATTTCATTTGGTTAACAATAACATTTGTTCCGAGTACTGGACAGCCTGCCAGAACTTTGTTTACATACCTGTATATTCTTGTTATCTGTACAATAGTTTAGTGACTTTTGGTGCAATTATGAAGATCACCAGAGTGTTGGGAGGGTTATGATGATAATGATGATGATACCAAACATGCCTAACTTAGCAGGAAAACAAAGATAGCTTAAGAAGCAAGAGAGCCTTTGCCATCCCGGAAAACTCACGTTCGCCACCTAAAATATAGGGATATATGTCATGAAGAAAAAGAACAGATCAGAACCCTTAAATACCATGAAAAGAGCAATACCGGACATGATGGATGCGTACAACCAAAGAAAAAGGATTCAGGAGACTGCAGACTTCAGAGCAGTTTTTGTGCCTGTTTATTGCATATTTCTCTCTGTAAATGCTTGTTCATAGGATGTTTCCATTAAAACATTAGCTTTATTGCTATCCTAGTACCTTATCATAACTTACATCAGACAGACGGAATAATATTTCAAACACCAATACTGCTTACAAACAGAACTTGTTCCTTAGTTTGCCATACTACATGGTATACATCACTACCAAACCTAAGGCAAAATCGATGCAACAAAATGGCATCTAACATCAACACAGACATGAGACTGGAAGCATGAACAGGTACAATTGAACTTTTTGATAGTTTATTCAGATACATTTGAACTTTCTCCCTAACCATGACCATACTGAAAGTGTGTAGTTGTGTCTCCAGAAGGTATCACCCTAATAGTTGCCAGGCCGTGGAACTTCTCGGAGGAAGGAATCATCCCCTATTCTGAAATCTGAGACAGGGACGCTACGCCCACCAGCAGTGGGCATGGATAGCAACATGGAACTTGGAGGATCATAGTATGGATCCAGTGACAACCCAGAACCATAGTGAGAAAAGGACAGAACTGGCATAATATGATCAGCATGGTAGCTTGGCCGTACGTAGGGTGGACTCACGGAGGTCAAACTGAACCTTGAACCACAGCTGTCCCTTGAGGCCATCTCATTTCCAGGAAACGAATCTGTCGGCAAACGAAACAAACCAGCAAGACCTATTGGTACTTTCACATCTGGTAAGACCCTGTTAAGGTAGTCCACTGGTGTTGGTAGTGCCAAAATTTCCTGACTGAGAAGGGTTGACCTGCTGAGTGAAAGTTCCATGCCGTTGACTGGCAAATCATCCGGTGCTTGAAGTGCCAGTATGTTCTGGCTGGGAGGACTTGACCAGCTCAGCTTTGCTCTGAGAGACATCTTGGCACGTTGAAGGGCCTCTAGCACCCCTCCTACATCTTTGTTTGAGGATTGATGAAGTTGTGTATCAAGCTGGTTATCGGTATGGTTATGAAAGCATGAGGAGCTCCATTCTGAGACTTCACTTTTAGGGGTATCACTTAGTGGGCTCCCAACTGAAGATGTGTTTATGTATCGCTCAGAAGATCGAGCATTCACATGGTAGCTTGAACCACTGTCTGAATTTTCATCTCCTTGGCCTCTTCTATGTTCTGCATTTAGTCTACTATCACAGCTTCCCTGTGGTGGCAGAGCTGTTTTCCCAAGATTATTGCCACTTCCTTCAGGATAGCTTTTAGTTGTCAGCACATCCTTCCCGACCTGTAGTTCACCGTGGCTTGAAATTACTGCTGCAGCAGTCACTACACAATCATGACCAAACCCATCAAATTTGCACTGTTCAATAACACTATCTTTGGCTATATTTTGGGCCAATTCTGAAACAGGGCCGTTTGGTAGACATTCAGAGGGGTTGTTGATGCAATGGAGATTAATGTCACTTGATCTTGCCTGTTCACAAACCACTTCTTTATCTACAACCCGAGCAGTTTCCCTCCTCCCACAAGCATTTTCAGCCTGATTTAGCTTATTGTTTGAGTTAACATTGTCCTGGAAGTTGGAGAGCAGAAATGAGTGCACAGTATGAAAATATTAGCTCATTTTGTTTTTAGTTTATGCAGTCAAATGCAAGAACTACGTACTAAATAGAAAACGTTTGATATCTGATAAGGAAAAGTGTGTACCGTAGCTGAATCCCGGCTCATGCTGAATTTCTCCTCCCACTCCCTCTGAGCATTTTCTTCCGCCTCGAACTGTCCAATTAGCTCAGCCTGCTTCTCTAGTACCCTCTCCATCTCCCCATCCTTCTCATATACCCTCTCCGATCCTCCGCCTCGAACTGTCCAATCTTGACTCGCCTCGCCATCAAAATCAGCCGGCTCATCAGTGCAAACAGTACAATCTGATCTCTCCTGCCCGTCCTCCGTGCTCCCCGCCGCATTGCCGTTGCCCTCCTCCTCGCCTCCTGTCTGAGATCTGCCAATCAGAAGAGCATGTGTTTGAGTCTGCCAGATAACTCATGCACAACAACATGCCATGCCAGCAGCTGGCACGGAACTCGAGCAATGTGCAACGCCCAGGACCTCAGCTCCTTCCTTTTGATCTTCCGGCAAGACTGCCCTGGGTGGTACTTGGGCGGCGACGAATCAGCGGCGCGCGAGTAAAAGTAGCCCCTAGGCCTGTGACCGTGGCCATGGCCGTGCCTCTGCCTTGGCTGCCGGCCCTTGTGCTGCTGCTGCTGCTGCGGCTGCGGCCGCCGCCTCTCGCACTCGCGGCCTCTCCATGACAAGCCCCCGGCCTGAGCAGCCGCCGCCGCCGCCGGGGCTCCCAGCTCCGACCGCGACAGCGCGTCCTCCGCCGCCGCATTCCCGCCGCCCCCGTCCCTCGCGGCGGCATCGGGGTCGCCCGTGTCGTCCTCTGAGGCCGAATCGTCCGCGGCGTCGGAAACGGAGAGGCGGCCGAAGCCCTGGGTGTCGAGGATGGCGAGCACCTCGGCGGCCGCCCGCTCCGCCTTGCGCCGCTGCGCCGTCACCGTCCGCAGCTGCTCCTCCAGCTCCACCACCTGCAGCGCAGCGACCGGGCTCCTCAGTGAGTGACTAAGCCGGGAATGGGAATGTGAGGAGGCAGGCAGGAAGCCGGGAACGAAATGCGCGCGCGCGGGGGGACTTACCCGGCTGGCGAGGTGGTCGGCCCGCTCCTTGGCGGCGCGGGAGACGGAGCGCTCGGAGAGGAGGCGCGCGCGGAGGAAGTCGATGGTCATGGCCGTCGTCGCGTCCGCCGCCATCCCCATTGCCGAAGGGACCCGCGTGGTGGAGTCTAGGAGTCTCCGAATCCGCGCGCCTTCACCGCGGCGGCATGGGCATCGCTCGCCGCTTTCTTCTCAATCTCTCGGGAGCCTCGTGCTGCTTGGCAGCCGCATCCAAAGCGACGCGATGGTGTGCCGCGACCGACCGAAAGCCTAGGCTTTGGCTTTTGCCAACCGCCGCCCGCGTGCCGCGTCCCGTGCGCAACGATTTGCCTGTGGTGGCTGTGGCCTGTGGCAGCCCTGCCCTCGCGATCACGTACTCACGTGAAGCCTTCAAGTCCTTGGACGGTTGGAGCCTTCTGCTTTACGCCACTCCCCCGTGTGAGAGTGACCGACCCGTCCGCGAGGCAATGCTAGGAGCTTAACAGGAGTACTGCAGCAATTGAGCTTAACAGGAGTACTGCAGCAATTTGTTTGTATTTGATAAGAATTATCCAAGTATTAATTAATTAGGCTTAAAATGTTCGTCTCGTAAAGTATAACCAAACTGTGCAATTATCTCATAAAGTATAACCAAACTGTGCAATTAGTTTTTAATTTGATCTACATTTACATTTAGTACTCCATACATATGCCGTTATTTTAACGTGACAGAGAATCTTCCTATTGCAGAGTGAATTTGATGTCAAATTTAGAGAACTAAAAGGGTAGAGTCGCCGGTGTCGGAACAGGTTGGTGCTCCAAGCATGGCAATGGCAAAGACCAGGCGCAACGTACTATCAAACAATCAATCCGCTTAGCGTGCTACTAAATCCATTCCAAATTATAACTCGTTCACTCGTCTTATTCAAAAATCTGTAATATAATTTCTTTTGTTATGGTATACTTTATGAATAAAGTTGTACAAGAATGATCTGTGTAAAATATCACTTCTTTGGTTATGGTATATTTATTTATGAATAAAAGTTATACAAGAATGACATAAATTTGACCATATTTGTTTTTTTTAATAAGACGAGTAGTTAAATTTGGGGTTAAAAAAAGTCAATCAAACTGTAATTCGAGACAGAGGAAGTATCAAACAAACAATCCACGCAACGCACGATCGAACAATCAATCCACTTCCCAAGGTAAATGTGGATGTATATGCACCTATTAGCAGAGGTGGTTTGGCTAACTTTTAGCTCTAACCAACAATTAAACTTAGTCGATGCAAACGGGCCTTAATCTAGCTGTGTAGATAACATTCAACTTATGATTCATGAAGGTGCACACAGATATCATAATACCAAGGTACGTACTAGACATATACAATTATACATTGTTACCAATATTATTATTATGGGACCACTCAGCTCAAAGATTCCTGAAGATGCACACTCATATATCACACACAAAATAGCAGATGTAGTAGCTATTGACACTGTTATTTTGTGGACACCGGCCAATATTATGGGGCCATTCATAAGAGCAACTGTAAACGGGCAGTGGTGCTTTAATCGAACAAGCTAAAACCCATATCCTGCAAGACATTTAGCAAGATAGCCAATCAGTAAGGATGTAGGAGTACTCACAAAAAGTGATTCAATGAATAACATAAAAGGGAACAACGTGGCACGAATTAGAATGTTGCTTGTTGAGTGGAAATTTTAGGAGTCAAAATATTATGTAGCCAGTGAATGATAGCGAGGCAGCTGATCGCATTGTTGTGCCAAACTAGAAAGGAACTCCATCAGTGCCAAGAAGCAGACAAACCAAGTAGATTGTC
>JAKNSH010128474.1:0-11789 GCA_027790015.1 Cymbopogon flexuosus | reverse complement strand
AACCAGCAGTAGCTTATCCACGAAAAAAAACAAAATAAATTCTAGGTGAACAAATATATATTACAATTTAACTATGCTGATGAGTGATTTAACCTTAGTTCAGTGAGTAATAGGATAAGCTAGAGAGATTTTTGTGGCGTGTGCGCCTATTGTAAAATCAATCTTGTAAATCGGTCCGGTCGTACTAAACTCCTCTTCTTAATAAAAAACGCAAACTTTTGTGTGATTGAGAAAAAAAAAAGAAATAGGGTCGTGTTGAATAATACAATGATTTTAGCTCATAACTTACTTTCCGGAAACCATATCAAAGATAATAGATAGCAAGCAAAATGTAAGGCTCCATAGATTTTTTTTTTAGATAATGGATATACAAATATCCGGCCTCTACATCCAGGGATGTACACAGCCAAAGAGGCTCCATAGATTCGCAACTTACTTAGAGCTTGGGTTGCCCTGCGCCCATCTGCCGTGAAAAAACTAGAAGGCTTGCCAACAATAGCACGCCCACAAGTGTAACCGGGGCCAGGAGTTCTCAGAGTGAAGTTCCTTGGCACCTTGACAGTCTTAGTGGTAGTCCCTGAAAGACCTACACTGAGCTGGAAGGAGGAAGCAGCATTTGCTGGGTCCTGATTAAATGTACTTATAACCCCTGCCTTGCAGCAATTGGCAATTTGCATGTTGTATGGTGTGTCTGGAAGTAGATCAACGACCACGGGAACTTTCTTGCAGCTGTGGGGAATGTTGCCTCTGAAATTTGAGCAGTCACCCTGTTCGATGGTCTGAGCTCCAACCATTGACCATATAATCTCCTCCTTTGCCCATGTCCACCCAAGTTGCCATCCTGGTGCCCCAATGTGCCGAAATTGTTGGTAATTGTACATTGTGACAACAGCCTGCATGAGACATTATTATATATGTATAACACATATGTTCTAATTCTGAAATCAGTAGTGACGCAGGGATACAGCTCTTGATATGGGAGTGCTACTTACAACGTATCCGTCAGGAGTCCACTGCATAATATCCCATTTTATAGTGATGTTGCCGTATGGATCTAGAGAATCATAAGCCTCTGCAGATAAAATAAACAAAATGGGCACCCATCAAAGAAGGATAGCAGATTTTGAAGCATAATGAAATGCCACAATGAGTTTGGTTTTAAAATTTTGACCAAATTTATTTTTTGATCAAGTTTATTTAAAAATGTACAATCCACAACATGAAATAAATAAAATAAAATTCATATTTTTATATAAACCTAATCAAAATTAGAGAAATTTGACATAGGAAAGAAAAACTAAAAACAACTTACTCCCTTCGTACCAAATGATAAGATGTTTGACTCTTTTTGACCTCAATTTTGACTACTCGTCAAGAAAAATTAATAAAACATAGTTAAATTTAAGTCATTCTTGAAGAACTTTTATTAATAAACTAAGTTATAACAAAAAGAATGATATTTTTGCACACATTGTTGAATAAAGACGAGTAGTCAAACTTGGTGTAAAAAAGATTGAGTACAATTTAAATGGATGAAGTGACAGTGTAGCATTACGTTAGTGTCGTTAGTTCACTTGGATCTTGAATATTAGATCTGTCACAGTGAGTATATTGAAAAAGTTTGGCAATATATGTCTTATTTAAAGAAGTATCATCATCGAAAGCATGTTGAACAGAGGATGGGACTGAATCTTGACAAAGTCTTGGCTAGCGCGTTTGTTTGCCCCCAATGTGAGTTGGCAAAACTACTTTAGCATGACAATCCAAACACTGTCCAAAATTAAGTGGTTGGTATAAAAAAGAGAGGGTAAGGGCCTTGACGGCATCAGACCATGCGGCAATCTCGAATCCCAGTTTTGGAAGAACTACTCCCGGATCCATTTGGATTAAATTGCAGTTAACTAAGATCGTAACTAATCTGTGCTCTTTGTTATAAAAAAAACTAATTTTGCGCTCTTCTTGAGCAGATTTCTCAACAAGGAGCTCGGCATGATTCAGCAGAGAGTGGTACTACATCTCCCTGTGTGCGCTTCTTCCTGTTGCCGTATTACCAAAGGTCCCAAAGCAGACGTGGCTGCATTGGCCAACGGGAAGTCCCGGAGCACGAGCAGAACAACGTACAGCGAAGAAGAGGAGGAGGCCGGGGGAGGAGAACGATCGAGCCGAACCTGTGGCGCCCGGTGCGGAGAGCAGCAGCGCCGCGGCGAACAGCACGGCAGCGCAGCAAGTGACGGCCGGTCTGCCTCCCGTAGCCATTCTCCCTCCCTTCAGGACGGCTCCCAGCTACGGTACTGGCGTACTGCTATGCTTGTCTATCCAGTGGATCGTGGAGGACGGGTGTACAGTACCTTTATCTTTAGGTTTATAGCACAGCAGATGTCGATCAGTCAATGGCGGCAGGCGCCTATAGTTGACCTCACCGAAGCACCAATAATTGCCCGTCACGCGTCGTTGACTAGAGTTCTCGTACACGACCAGCAGACGGGCCGGAGCACGCAATGCAAACCTCCTACGTGTCAGTCATCAGAGCATGCATATAACGATCAACCATTCACGGGCACAACGGGGCAAGCTTCAGGCTTTGCGAGTTGGTTTAGACAAATGGCGCCAGAGGATTGGTGATATGGCTAATTGATGGGTGATGGCCCGTGACGGTGAGAATAATCCCACGTTCCCACACATGCGAGCCTATACTGGAGGGAATAAAGAATCGCGGGGCAGGACGAGTAGCAGAGGACCATCCGCGGCCATGAACCTCTATTTACATGCTCTGTACATTTTGGTCATTAAAATTCTCTGTTTTATAGTTAATTTTTTCACACCCATGCATCCCCTATGTCATACTCTATCCCAACAACCAACTTATGGACCCCACATGTCGTACTCACCCTCATTTTCTCTCTCCTACCCCGTTTTCTCTCTCCGCCCTATCCTTCTCCCCTACTCTGTCCCGACCCATGACGACTGCGGCTGCGCTCCCCGCGGTGGCCGCGCCCGCCCGCAGCCAGAGACATCCGGCGGCCGCGGCTCGAGGCTCGAGGACGACGAGGCGAGGCGGCGCTCCTGCTCCTCTCCCAGCGCGGCGCGGCGGCCGGGCGGGCTCGCCCCCCGACCATGGCGGCGAGGGGCGAGCTCGGCAAGGGGCGGCGCTCGTACCTATTCGACGCGGCGAAGAGGCGGAGGCGGCGAAGGGAGACGGAGGCCCGCGCGGATCCGGTGGGCGGAGCTCGGGCGGCGGGTGCGGCCTTCTCCTCCGGCGGGCGCGGGCCAGGCTCCGGCGAGCAGGCACGGCGACAGGCGAGCAGGGCTTTGGCGGCCAAGGCGATGCCGATCTGGGGCGCCGTGCGCGGACGGGGCGCCTTCGCCGGGCCGAGGCCGCCGTGCGTCCTCTGCTGCCCACCGCGAGGCCTCGCGGGCGGCGGACGAGACGGGCGAGGCTCAACTTTGCGGCGGTCTTCCCTCTCGTCGGGGAGCGCGGCCTTCTCGTCTCGCGCCGCTCCTTCTCTCCCTGCTTCGGCGGGCGTCCCGCGCCGCTCCTCCGCCGTCTGTTCCTCCTCTCCCCCTTCTCCCTCTCCCTTCACTTTCCAGCGCCGAGGTGGAACCCGGCCGTCTTTACCATCCGCCTGGAATCACCCCAATTTTGGCGTCCGCCCGGAATGTTTGGGCGATACCGCCCCCCACTGTGGGCGTTTTTTACGGTAAACGTTTATACCGTTTCCTTTTACCGTTCCTGTTGTGAGTGGTCTAACGGCTCGAAATGGTGGCGGCGATGACGACGGAGACCGACACCCGGTTCGTGGACACTACCCCACAGGCCACAGCAACCCATAGGCGGCCAGCCGAGCCGGTCATGCTGTACAGTGTACACCGCGCTCACATGGGTCATGATGGCCTGGCCATGGGTGGTCTCTGGTGTCTTGGGGATCGTTTAGGCCTTTAGGGCCTTAGGCCGGCGTTAGCAACTTCAACTCGGCACGAGCATTGTTGTAAAAAAAAAACCTTAGCACGAGCACGTTGTGTCATGGCGTGACAAGAGGCCGCAGCAGAGAAGGCGTAACTATTATGTATATCGTTCAGTTCGATCGGAAACATATATGCATGTCTATACTACCCGTGACATTTTAAAAATTATTAAAGGGCTTAAAAAACTTTTAGACTGCTTGCTATCATGCTATGTTCGTTATATAGTACTTCCTCCATTTCGAAATGTTCTCCTAAAAATTTAAAGAGTCAGAGTATCTCAAGTTTGACTAAAAATTATAAAAAAACTACAAGTGTTTGTGACATCAAATAGATAAATTATGAAATATAATTAATAGAAAGTCTAATAATGCTTAATTGGCATCATGAATATTATTATCTTGCTATATAAATTTGATCGAACTTTGCTATATAAATTTGATCGAACTTGAGAATGTTTGGCTCTCCATAATTATTGAAATGATTTACAAGTTAAAATGTCGGCAGTAAGAACGATACATTGTAGTACTATACGTTGGGGGCTTGATTGTTGATGTCGAGAAAGCTATTCATAACACATAGCCAAATTAAGGTGAATAATAAATTACGCTATGTTGCAAGTTGGAGCTTCAATCGTAAATCAAGCATCTTGTAGTTCTAAATGTCTAAGGATACCGTAACACTTTTACAATAATAATAAAGGGCTCCACTGACAAACAAAAAATGTAATATTTTATAATACTTTTTGAATAAGACGAACGGTCAAATTTAGAGTAAAAAAATTCAAAAGTCTTATAATTTAAAACGAATTTCGAGTTAAACCTGCTTGCAATGCGGAATCGAGTTCAAAGGCCATTCACCGTAAACTAAAGCAAACGGGCTTGGCAACCGAGCCCAACAAGGATGTCGCTGTTACTACTCTCGCACTTCGCCTTTGGGCCCAAGAAAGAAGCGTCCCCAATCCCGACGACGGCTGACGCCATCGACGCGGCGACGCCTTCCAACTCCAACACAACGGAAGAGGCGAGGAACACATGCCCCGTCCGCCATTCTTGCTGAGTTGTTGTGGACAAAAAGAGCACGAAAGGGGGGAGCGAAAAGTGGAAAAAACCGGGGGAGCAGCCGAACCGGGGAAGCCAGCCGGCCATTCTTGCCGAGTCGAGTCCACGCCACGCCTCCGGAGCCCCCCTTCGATTCTCAACTCGGAAGTCGCGGATTGGTGGGTAGTCCCATTGGTGGAGGGGAAGATTTGAGCGGCGCGGCCATGGATACGACCTCTAGGGCCGCCAAGATCCCGTCGCTCCACCAGACGGAGATCAACTGGGACAAGTAAGCAACCCGCCCGTCTCGTGCCGATTTGCCCCTTTCTCGCGGTCCTAGTCTCCTAGAGATTTAGCTCCGATCGTTGAACTGTATCTGTACCCCCCGCCCCTGCCCTATTCCGGATTAGGAATTGTGGTTTGAGGATTTGGTATGGCTGTTCATGCTCCTGGACGAGGCGCAATTTGGGGATTCCTATAGCTTATTCCGTTGTTTCTGATTCTTTTTTACTTTTTTCTCAAATCGTGGTTCTGAAATGTTGCAGCCTCGACAAGACCAAGCTCTACGTGGTGGGCGCAGGCATGTTCAGCGGCGTCACCGTGGCGCTGTACCCTGTCTCGGTGGTCAAGACCCGGATGCAGGTTGCCTCTGGGGACGCCATGAGGAGGAACGCGCTGGCTACCTTCAAGAACATCCTCAAGGTGGACGGCGTGCCAGGGCTGTACCGGGGCTTTGCTACCGTGATCATTGGGGCTGTACCAACTAGGATCATCTTCCTCACGGCGCTCGAGACAACCAAAGCAGCCTCGCTTAAGCTTGTTGAGCCCTTCAAGCTGTCGGAACCGGTGCAGGCCGCCTTTGCCAATGGCCTTGCCGGGCTGTCGGCCTCTACATGTTCACAGGCTATTTTTGTTCCAATTGATGTGGTATGCCTCTCATGTGCCTTCTATGTGATGTTGTATAGAGAAAAAATATCTTACAATATGTTGCTGTCAAATGTTAATTACAACACTAGACTACTGTGTTCATTGTGTTGTGCATTGGAATGTTTCAGATTAGCCAGAAATTGATGGTTCAAGGATATTCTGGTAATGCCAGATACACAGGTGGAATAGATGTTGCTCGAAAGGTCTTAAAGGCTGATGGCATTAGGGGGCTGTACAGAGGATTTGGACTGTCTGTTATGACCTACGCTCCATCCAGTGCTGTGTGGTGGGCGAGTTATGGTTCCAGTCAGCGCATAATTTGGAGGTTAGCTTATCTGATTGATTCATTGCTATGTTCCTCTTAGCCCTGTGCACTATGTAATGTTTATGAGAGAAGGACCAGTAATACATTTCTACCTAATACTTATTTGAATTGGTATTTCCCATCTGTCCAAAACCTTTTCAAACTTCCCCTCTTGGTGCCCAAACTGCAGTTATAATTGCAATTTTGTTTTCTGATGCTTGTTCTTCCATGTCACTATGTATCTTTTTTTTAGAAAACAAGAATGCATCTCAATTCATGTGCTGTGGTGGTCTGATTAGATTTATCGTAGCAATCAATTCACACTGTCTTTACAGATAAAAGTAGTTGGAAGGTTAAGTTGGATAACTGACCAAAAGTGGAAATATAATCTTACATATTTCTATTATCTGCCAGTTTGTAGAGAACTTATTTGCCAACCTGAAGCAATGTGATGGAAGAAGTACACAAAACCACATATAGTTCCATGCACTCTGCAAAACTAAATTTTAACTCTTAGTGTGCTGTTAATGCTGTTAAGAGCGTGTATGTAAGTTTACTGGAATCAGTACCTTTTGTTAGTTTATTTCTTTGTGGTTGATGGTTGAAAGATTATATTTCTTGTCTTGTTGACTTAGCCAAAATAGTTAACTATTATGCTCTTTACGTATTGGAACAGTGCTCTTGGCCATTTGCATGACAAAGAAGAGGCTCCTAGCCAATTGAAACTAGTTGGTGTTCAAGCATCAGGGGGGATTTTTGCCGGTGCCGTGACCTCTTTTGTTACGACCCCCATAGATACAATCAAGACCAGGCTGCAGGTACTGTGTGACATTCTGTTTGCTGATTATTCTTGTAATTTGATTTGTGTGGCTATGTTTTGTGAGGCCTACCCTTGTGACTAAATGATTCTTGTTTTTACATTTATGCTGCTCATTTGCTATAATGCAATGCCACTAAGTTTAGGGAAAGTTTATTCAATGTCAGACTTGAAGACCTAAATGTTTTTTTTTATATTGATATAATTCCTCCAATGGCGGGCTATTGAGGTGCTAGAGCTAGACTGGAATGCTATCTATATTAAACAATATATACTTATATGTTTACAGCTATTTGTTTTCTGCTGACATACCATAATTAATTTGTCACGGTTTCTGTTATGAGGTAAAAAAAAAGGAAACTTCCATTGGGAAAACTTGATATCTATGCCTCATTATTTATAGTGTGTAACAAAAGCTAGGACTTCCAAACTGACTAAAGTATGCCAGGGACGTGTCATGCATTTTCACAACATGCTTCACATATCTCTAAATATCACATTTTAAGGTTGTAGTGGTAAACTGATAATTCAACTATTAACACTAAATACTAAAGTTCTCACAGGCCACAACCCTATATTTTGACAGTTGTGCTCTCCCTCTGCATTTCTTACTACAGATGATTACACTGAGTTTTGTTTCTTGTCATTTAGGTGATGGATAATGAAAATAAGCCAAAAGCTGGGGAAGTTGTTAAAAGATTGATTGCAGAAGATGGATGGAAAGGTTTGTACAGAGGGTTGGGTCCAAGATTTTTCAGCTCATCAGCTTGGGGTACCTCGATGATAGTATGCTACGAGTACCTGAGTATGTTTCGTCCTCCCTTGTCAAATGTATACTTATGCTCCTGGTTCGTGAATCACTGTATCGAATGCACATCCATATGTAGTGTCATATATTACGCATCCCATGCATGTTAATTTTAAGTACCCAGGTACTTCTCATTTAGAATTTAATTAAAATGGCGTCATTCAGGTCAGTTGGCTTACACTGCATTTCTAAGTTGTATCATAAACCTCATGTGGAATGAACATTTAGACTCAATTTGCAGCGTGTAACTTTTCTATATTTTCTGAATAAAGCTATCACCATACATGAAACCTCCTTCTGTTAAGGCCAAGGAGTGCACATTATTTCCTGTAGACTGGCTGGATATTGAACAATTGGCACATGCAAAGTAGCAAATAGCAGCCTTGTGCTTGCAACAATCTGGTCCACCTGTGGATATGACCGCTGTGAAAGAAACCAATTAGTCCTTTGTATGAAACATGGCATTAACGAGTCACGCATAAAACCACTGATTCCGATTTCTTATTTTTAATGAATGGATGGGCATTGCCAAAGTTGTCATGATTAAAGATCTATTTCATATAATTTTATTTTATTTTTGTACATTAAAATTTATTTAGAGAACAAGGTATATTTACTTTTGGTAATTTTATGACCTGCACTCAGACGATTTTGGTGTTCTTACTGTAATTTTCTTATGTTTTCCCACAGAGCGCTTGTGTGCTAAAGTTGAAGAGGTCTGACTGCTGAGCTGCCTCAAACTCGAATGCAATTCCTACAATTCTGGAAGTTTTGTATTAGAAGAAGTGAAATAATGCTGTATGTCGACAACAGTGACACCACGGGAAGCTTCAGTTCTTGCTGACATAGGTGAAAGCATTAAACATGGATGTTTGATGATGTTAAAGACTTCATTTGATGCTAGACAATAGTCCTTACAAACTTGGGTTCTCTGGGCGGCATTCTCAAAAAATGCAGGGGCCTACATTTTTTCCTTGCCTCTTATGCTGAATATGGATTAGGCAGATTATTTTAGATGAGTATAAACGAGATCAAATGTACACATTTCTCATTCTTTTATACATGAAGGCTTTTTGCGAGGCTGGATGATTGAGACCAGTTGTAATGACATGGAACAATGTTTCCAGGAGATGCTGTTTGACTTTTCTTTTAATGTGGTTTCAATTATCCTTTTTTCTCTTGGAATGCAAAAATGCCGGCACGTTGCTGCTCCCATATTCACTGAGAAGCAGTATGATGCTTAAGCAAAATGGGAAACCCTTTCTGAGAGGATAATCCATTTGTTCGATCCTTTATTATGTTCTTCATTGCTATCTTGCTGGTATGATGCCGTTTGAGGATAACCCAATTATGCGTTCCGCTTGGTGCTCAAACTACACTAAAATGTCGTGATACCTATTCCAGATTCTTTTTTGTGGGCGTGATACCATTTCCAGCTCAGCAGCGTTCAGGGAAGTCGTTGGTTTTGGGAAATAGATTTGCTATGGAGGCAACGTACTTTCTTCTTCAAATCAAAATAAGACCACTTCTATATTTTAGGATAAATGTTGTAGCGCTATATAAGTTTCAAATGAAGAATGTAATTTCATCGAAGTCATCCACGTGTAAAGAGGATCGACACTTTGTTTTTTAACAACAGTATCGACACAATTGAATTCTCGAAGAAAGGACAGGAGCTTGCTAGTCTTCAGCTCCAGTCAGTCACTACTGAATCCGCCGCGCAAGCCATCCAAGGATTTGTTCGGCCTTCGGAGGGTGAGCTGGGGAATCGAAGTGACGAGAACGAAGCAATGAACGAGGCGGTGCAGGAGGCGAAGCTGCTGCGGCAGGTGAACGCGCTCATCGTGGCGCACCTCCGTAGCCAGAACCTCGGGCAGGCCGCAGCCGCCGTCGCCGCCGCCACCATGACCCCCATCTCCGCCGCCGAATCCGTCCCCGCCAATCAACTCCTACGTCTCGTGGCCAAGGTTCCCCCACTCTCCCCTTCCTCCTGCCTAGGATTTGTTCTGCACGGGCGGACGGGCCTAAACCCTCACTGTTGGTTCGCAGGGCCTCGCGGCGGAGGGCGGAGGAGGAGCCGCGTCTGCATTCGACTCCGCCGGGTTCGGTGGGGTGGCGCAGCCGCTTGGCTCCAGTGCCGTGGATTTCAGGTAAACCTCAACCTTGCGCGCCCGTGGTGTTGCCTAGTGGCAGCGTTTTTTCTGGTGCTGAACATGGATTGGTGAGGAGTTTTGACGCCGGTGTTGTGGCAGTATGCAGGATGTCAAGGGCTCATCCAAGAGCTTCCCCAAGCACGAGGTGAAGCATGTCTCTGACCACAAGGTGCGTATGATTCCAGTTTCCCCTTGTAAATGCACCACTTGAAACAACTTGTGTCTGTTTCCTGTTTATCTGAACATTACTGTCATTGCACATTTTGCACTCATCACAGTACCGTGATTATGTAAACAGCTTGAGATTGACCAGCAATAGTTTTTACTGATGTTCATTGGCTTACCATTGTATTTTTCTGTAGAACGCTGCCCGGTGTGTGAAATTTAGTCCTGATGGAAAATATTTTGCAACTGGAAGTGCTGATACATCCATTAAGTTTTTTGAGGTGAACTTGAAATTTAAATTGTCACTCAGGGTGCTATAGGCAGGGCTTGTGCTGTTTTCTACTTAGTTGCAACTTGTAACTCACTATTGCTCTTTCTTACAGGTTGCTAAAATTAAGCAGACTATGGTAGGGGACTCCAAAGATGGTCCTTCCAGGCCTGTGATTCGCACATTTTATGATCACACACAGGTGAGCATGTATTGTTCATATATGACAGTTTATTTATTGCTCAAGGCCGTGAGACTCTTTTTAGCACTTTCACAATATTGCCCCCTGAATTAGGTCTCCTGCAGTATTTTTTTTCCTTGAATATACAGAGAGCTGCATATCACTGCATTATAGAAAGACTGAAATACGTAGGTAGATCAAATCCACCTGCCCCTACACTTATATACACATGCTCAACTCACGTTTAGCACACTGGATTCACACCTAGCACATGCAGTTTATTTGTAATTAGATATTTGCTTACCGAGCTGTGTGGAGCATTGACATGATATTCAAATTTTTAATGAACAACAATTTTTTTTCCATTTTTCGCTAGTTGTTTACTTTATTTTCCATCGCACGAATTTCCACAGTGCTCTTAAACATAATTGATTTCCTGCAGGCCATCAATGATCTGGATTTTCATCCTGAGAGTCCAATACTGATATCAGCTGCAAAAGACAATACAATTAAGTATGCTTATCCTTCATGTCTACACTCCGTGCTGTTAAATTGTCTATTTGAAGTACTCATACTAAGATTAAGCATGATTTTTTTAGGATATTTTTTGTGGTATTAATTGCTGTCGGTTTTATTATTTTGTACATGAATTTTTTCGCTCAACAGATTCTTTGACTTCTCAAAAACCAATGCGAGGAAAGCATTCAGAGTTATTCAGGTTGTAAATTCTAGCAATCCAATCTATCTAGATATCATGTAAAATGGTGTGTTCAATGCTTTAGCAGGCTCATTTGTTAATGCTTGGCAGGATACTCATAATGTTAGATCTGTATGTTTTCATCCTTGTGGGGATTACCTTTTAGCAGGTACTATGATCTTTTCACTAAATTTAAATTTGATTTCTAGTTCTGCTGTTATTAACTGATTTTTGATTTCTGATATCAGTTTTTGCTCTGATTTTTGTGCATTATAAGTTGTTAATGTGTTTTCAATTTTTATCTGTAAAGTAATTTAATCATTTCACTGAAACAATTTGATATTTGGGCTCAAGAATTTGGATTTCATTCCTGGATCAACAGTTTCTGTCTCTTGGGCGTTTGAAAAATTCTGCAAGCATATCTTATGGAATTCTCTTCTTTCATATAGTCAAATATTTACATTGAAAT
>JAKNSH010128090.1:0-10268 GCA_027790015.1 Cymbopogon flexuosus | reverse complement strand
ATCATAGATCAGCTGGTTGGGTTCTTTGTGCTGGAACCTTGCAAAGTCATCGACTTGAAGTTGGTGCTCGCATTCATGTTAGAGCTAACGAAACAAATAAAATTTGAGATTGTGTAGGTATTAATATTTATGCTCCATCCTGTAAATCTCGCTACCCGAGAAACAAATATTCTTATCTTTAACTAAATATATATATATAAGAAAGTATTAATATTTATGCTTTGTAATAAATATTACTAGGTTAATTATTATAAAATATATATTTTACAATAAATCTAATTGGAGATCAAAATGTATATAATATCTTTTATAAACTTATTAGTCCAACTTAATATTCTTTGACTTCTAGTGAAATGAGAATTACATTCTAGTATTATTAAAATAAGAGCTACTTCATCCATCCCAAATTATAAGATATTTACTTTTAGCCTTAAGTTTGACCACTCGTCTTATTTTTTTTAAAAAAAATTCAAACATAGTGAAGAACTTTTATTAATAAAGCAAGCCATGACACATTTTGCACAAATTTTTAAATAAGACTTGTGGTCAAACTTGGTGTCAAATAGGACAAACGTCTTATAGTTTGGAGTTGAGGAAGTATCTCCGTCGCATCGTACAATTTTTTTCCTCTTAATGACATGTGGAAGGCACTTTCACGAAAAAAGGAATTGATCCATATATTGGATGAGATCCATGGGGTTTATATATTATGAGAGATAAGCACAAAAGAAAAAAAAAATGAGGCTAAAAAGAAGTAGTTTCGGATAACACGGCAATGCGATATGCCGATATGGCATGCCGATCGGTCCAGTAATGGGAGGTTGGTCTCGGAGACTGAAATGGCCATGCTTGCACGCGCAAATTCAGGATTGCGTGCATGCGTGCGTGCTGCGGCCCCCTAGCTAGCTAGCTTTCGGTAAGCTCTATCTCACGCCTCTCCTCACTTGAGAATGGCGACCGGCCGGGCGAACGCACGGTGTGCGTGCTCACGCGTTGCATGATTTCGTATCACATTGTTGTGAGTTATGACCTCGCAGTCTCGCACAACTCCCTACTACTGGAAACTCCCAGTACACGTTTAAACACAAATTGTACAAATGTACAATTTAACAGTTGCTATACGGTACTTCTACACTAGCCTTTAAAAAGTGAGAAGTTGCTGTAAAGACAGTACCAAAACATGAAAAATGAAGCTCTACTATTTTCTTTCAAAAAAAAGTAAAGCCTTTAGAAAATTGTTGAGAAATGAACTACTTGTCATAATTTTTCATCGGCATATTCCCTGTCTGTGTGTCGGGTATAGTTCTGTATTTTTGTTTTTTTCTTTATTTTAATGAAATATATGCTCACTATCGCGAAGAAAAGAAATATGCTAGTAGTCGTCTGTAGCAAGCTTGAAATAATTAATAATCCTTTGAATCTGTGTCTCTTCAAAAGGCTTCAGCATCAGGTGTCGGTATTACTGCAAAAGCGCTCTACGAGTAGCATCTCCTGCAGGTAGCCAAAGCAAACGCCTGCTACCATATTATTCTCACCTTCACATATATTCGCGGGAATTTGAGCAGAGCGCGCGGCAGAGACGCATCGTGGAGGTTCAACTCATCGATGAGCACATATATATCGCCGCAAGGAATTAATACGGTACAGTGGTTCTTGCTGTAGGCATAAACCCTTGCATGTTGTCCGAATTATTGAGTTTATTTATTCATTATAGAACACAAGAGGACAAGCATTGTCGGCGTCACTTGTTGTCTTAAGATACTATGCACTCTTTTTATTTCTTTCCCTCGTCAATTTAGTCCTTATATTTTATTCTTCGTCAATTTAGTCCTAACTCATTCTTCAAAATTTAGTCCTAACTCTAGTGAATACATTTAGGACCCAATGGTGAGTAAGTCATAAGCTGTTTGGCTACAAGTGTCTTAGCCCCCAAGATTTGGATTGGCGTTTGGAGTATGGCGCAAAGGATATTCCTGAAGATTATAGATACAATAAAGGGATTGTAGGTTTAGTGCTCGGAAACATTCGCTATAATGTGTATTGGAGCTTTGTTTTCCTTTGATCATCCTGTTGAGGGGTCCAAGGATCTCAAAGAAGTTACATTAGTCAAGACTGGACTTAAAATGGGCTTAAAAACAGTGCTGGAGTATACTAGAATCACCCTAAAAATCCTTCGGAACATTACAATTTGTATCATGGTCGCAAAATAAGTCAACAACTAGAGTCAATTAAGTCAAACTATCTTGAATTTGACCAACTTTATAGTGAAGAATTACAATACTTATGACATCAAACAAAAATACTATGCAAATATATTTTATGGCGTAACTTAGATTATAAATAATAGTGTATTTTTTTCTATAAAATTAGTTAAATGTAAAATAAACTCTGTAGTTGATTTATTTTGAGACATGTGGAGTATATGTAACAAAAAATTAACAGTAATTCTCCATATGGAGCGTTTGACGTGTCGGACAGCCCTTCGTGGGCCGGGCACGGGCCCAACAGTCGAGCGACACGCAGCGCCAGCAGCCCCACGCGTCAAACCACGCCACAACACTGTCTAGATGCGGACCTATCGTCATCGTCATTTCCTCCTCCCTCCTCGCTTTCTCCGCCGCCGTCGCGCTCTTGCGCACCGCCGTCGCCGCTGCCTCTCCAGCCGGTGTCGCGCGCCTCTCTCCTCTAGGCGAGCTCGCTCTCCCTCGTCAAGCTCGACGCGCCGCTCGCTGCCCCGCTCGTGCTTGCTCCCTCCATTCCCCTCGCGCCCCCTTTTCTCCTCCATCTCCACTTGATGACCTAGGGTTCCGGCGAGGAGGCCATGGCGGTTTCGGGGGGCGGATCTGGCCATGGCGGTCGCGGATCCACGGGATCCGGCGGTGGCGCCCACATATCCGTGGGTTCCAACCGCAGATCCGGCCGGATCCGGAGAGAGACCTCCTCTTGGGTCCTTTTCTCCTCCATCTCCGATGGAGGAGTTAGGGTTCCGGCGATGGATCCGGCGGGATCCAGCGCAGGTAGGGCCTTGCCCCCCGCTCTTCTCTCTTGGTTCCTCCTCCATTTTCCGGTGACTAGCTAGATTTCCGGCGAGTTTTTTTTTTGTTTCTTTTGTGTTTTTTTTGTTTGTTTCATTACATCTCAAGGTGATGTTTTTCAGCAGTTTAGGGTTTTTTTTTTCCGGTGTTGTCTCTCTGATGTTTCAATAGATCCACCCATTCTTTTCAACTGGTTTGTTTCTTTCGTTTCAATTGTAGCACACTTGTTGTTTCATAAGAATTATCGAGGGGACATGTGTGTGTTTCAATTCTGTTTTGTGTCATGTTGTTGTAGATGTTTTATCGACATTTTTGTTTCATTTTTGTTTTCATAGTGCAGCTACTACTAGGTGTTGTTGCAATAGGTTTGGGAGTTCCAGTTTGAGTTTTTGTTTTAAAAGTTATGTCGATGTTTCATTTTTCTTAAAATTTTTGTATCAATTCGTTGTTCTTCTTTGTTTCAGAAGCTTTTGGTTCGTTGTTTGAAAGCTTAAGTAGCTGATGTTTCTGCTAGTACAAAATTGTTGTTCAGCTACTATGTAGTTGATGTTCTGTTCATATAGAGTCGATGTTCTACTACTACTATCAAGTTGATGTTATGTTAGTAGCAATGTGTTGTTTCTGATAGAGACCCCCCCACGTTTCAATGTGTTTTTTGTTTTTGTTTCTCTATACCATTTTTTTATGTTTCTGCAATCCCTTTCTCTTTGTTCCTAGGGTCGGTTAGGAGCATGCCGGCGGTGGGTCGAAGGTGCTTTCTCCGGTGAGGTGGCGGACGGATCTGGACCGACCCGATGCGCGAAGCAGGTGCACTCACTGGACACGCGGGGGGAGCGGGAGGTGTGCGAGGCAGAGCGGGATGCATGTGCGTGCGGGGGATGGGCCTTTTCGGTTTGTTGGGCCGCTCGGACGTCCGTCCTATGCGTAGGACGTTCGATCGCTTGCTTCACCCAAAAATTAATTAAAGTGATGTTCTCTTCCTAATCAGACAAAAACCCTGAAATGAGTCAATTTGTCTCACAACACAAATAGCATGTCAACTTTAAAATAAGAGTCATTTAAAAAAATTAAAATAAAAATCCACCTGCATCCAGAACACAGATGACGGCAGAGCATAAGCGGAATAGCGGATTAGCATCTATCTGCAGACATGCACACACTCACTAACAACCAACGTTAAACCATGCGTCCTAACCAATTCAGGGACCAAACGTGATGATATTCTCCCTAGCTTTTCCCCCCTTGCAAATGCAGTAAAGACTAAAGAGCTTCTACTTGCTACTTGCAACGATGTGTGCAGTATATATTCCCATTCTCTCGTCATCCCTGAGGATTAGGGGAATTAATCCCATCTATCTACTGAAATATACATGCATCATGTATGTGTGAGTGCTTTATTTGATGGATATATGGGTGCATGGAACCAATTGCTGACGCCCGTAGGCCATCAAGTTGAACCAACCATCTGGGCATGCAGCAACCAGCAGGAGGCGTGTACGTTCCATTCCATCTCACTGCATATACATGCATGTAAAGAGGAGATCAGCTATGCGAGATGCTGTTTACGCTTTATGGTAATAAAGCGGGGGAACCCTGTCATTCAAAAAAAGATCAGCTATGCGATATTTGCAAATGGGCGAATGGCTTCCTCCTTTCAGGTGGCAAATGGGGATTTTGCTTGACACTTTGTCAGCATTCCGCTCGAACAGAGAGGCTCACCCTGCAAACTGCCGATTGGCATCTCTTCTGCTGCTGCCATTTGTTTCAAGTATCCAGAGCATTTTTTTTTTTTTTTGAATGTAAAGAATCCAGAGCATTCACGATGGCGCGACCGAATTGTTCCTTCTCTCAGGTGGGGTCGAAGATAGCCTTCTGATGTTTCCCTGATGTTTCCCATCTGTCAGTGGGACTGATCATATCATATAACAATAAAGAGGTTTGTCTGGAGCACATTCAGACATTCAGACTAGCAGAGATTGGAGGGTCCATGATATACAAATTCAGGTTGACTGCATTTCGGCGGATTTCTTGTGATTTTACCATCATTTGAAACTTCCACGGCGAAAAAAAAGGACCCTATTTCTTAGCAAATGCTCGCAGCAGCGGCAGCACTTGGTTTGGAATTGGAACAAAGGCATAACGCATACATCACTCACTCAGGGCCCTGAAAAGTGAAAACAGAATGCAAACGGGTGGCAACCAAGCAGAGCTTACCTGCAAATGGAGAAGAGCCGGAGATTGAATAGTCAGAAGTGTAAAGAGCCCAAGATTGAATGGTCAGAAGCCGTTTTGGGCTGCCCAACTTGTACAGTACATATATGGCTGCCATACAAGTGAAGCGAATATCACCTTCAGAGAGAGAGAGAGAGAGAGAGAGAGAGAGAGAGAGAGAGAGCATATTATCTTGTCTTGGTACAGCATTTCGTATATTAAGCGCCTGTATTCTGCACACAAGCACATGAGCGACAGATAGAGATTGCGTGCTGATGCTGGGTTTATTTATTTTTATTTGGAGACGTATTGCATGCGCACCGCTTCAGTCGGATATTCTCGTCTCCACAGGCGAGTACTTGTCGATCTCTCTAAACTGCACTAACAATGGTGTCCGTGAAGCCACATCTCCCGATGCAGCGAGATAGCAACGACTGGTTTATGCAGTACAAAAATGCCACACGATGAACTAGAGTGATGAATCGTATGCCGCTTATCTGCAGGCAGAAAGATGGTTTGCTCTTTCGGCGGTTGGAGCTCATTGTCTGCAAAGATTTGACATTCTTTTTGAAAAGATACTTTATGCTGGTTGTATCAGTAGTTCAGTACCCTTCAGTTGGAGCTCTGCGTTATTTTTGACACTGCAGAGTTTCAAGTCATGAAGAAGTCTGAGGTATCTGATGAACAAAACAGAAACAGAACTGAACTTAACAGCTCACAAAATTTTTAACAGATCTGAACAACAGAAATAACATACTGAAACACACCGCACCAACGACAGACAACTTACAGCACGTTCACTCCATGTCCACGCCCAGTTCATGCGGCCACAGGTTGTACATAAAAGCAGGAAAAAGAAAAGCTAGAACACAGACGAACATTCTCCTATCACTCTATAAGACGACACAAGCAAACAGATGCTCCCAGACCATTTGGTCAAAACCTGAACAACTATGTAACGCGACACACCAGGTCTTGTCTTCGCGATGCGTCTCAGGATGCATGATAGGCTACACTGGAACTCAAGCAGTCGCAATGGGTTTCCCATTTCACAGTTGGACTTCCCTACCATATACCCAGCTGAAAGGCAGCGTGCCTGCTTTCTTGGCTCTGCTCTGGGCCCTCTCGTCCAGCTTCCTGATCCTTGAAGCAAGGGTGCAAAGGTAGTCCTGCGCCTTGTTCCCCTCACCTGACAGACCAGTCAGGTCCGCCACCTTCCACCTGTCGACAAGGAACTCAAGGATGTCGGCGTAGTCCCTGGCAGTGTAAACACCAAGCCTCTGCGCAACCATGGAGAAATGCTCAAACAGCTTGTCGTCCTGCCCATCAAACATCAGGTGGGCAGGCATTGAGATCTTCTTCTTCATCATGTCAGCCAGAGCAACCACGGTACCATCAGGGTCGATCTCAAAGAGCTTCTCCACGATCTTGGTGTACGCAGTTTCATGTCGCTTCTCATCTGAGGCAATGATACCACAGATCTGTGCAAGCTTTAAGTCACCAAAGTCCTTGGCATGACGAGCAGTGTTCCCGTGTGAGATGAAGGTCGCCCGCTCTTGGAAGGAGGTGTAGATGAAACCAAGATAAGGATTATTCTCGGTCCTAGGATCCTGAAAAGGACACAGCAAAGAAAGTACATATTAGTCCTCCTACATAGTTATATCAGTAGACCAGATTTAAAGAAGAAAAAACAATGTGAACAAAAGATAATTAACCAACGACCCAACTGAAATGGAACCGGTTGAAAATTTCAGAACAGTTGCTCAAAAAAATATGGCAGCATAGTGAGTTACTATCAAAATAATTTCACCAAAGAACCACACTCCCAAGAAGCCAAAATAAACACTTCAGAAGTATGAACAGCAGAATGTAGGAGTACGTGTCAAGACTCGGTAAAAAAGGACAGGATGTGTTACCATTCCAGAGCCAATAAGATACTGAATTGTCTTCTCAATTTGCCTCATATCCACCCTCCCAGTGAGGTAGAGATACTTGTTGAGCAGATCACCATGCCTATTCTCCTCAGCTGTCCATGCCCTCGTCCAAACAGCCCAGGCAGTGGGGCTTGCACCTGTCTCATCTCTGACACCGTCAAGGGTGTTAAGCATAGTCTGGTATGTTGGAAGAGCTTCCTCAGTAATCATGTCTCCAACCAAACAAACAAAATAATCATCAGGGATTTCCTTGGCACGTTCTCTGAGCTCCTTAACTTCGTCATGAAATCCTTCAGATGATGGTTCAGGGAGAAAATCCTGTGGCTGCCAGCACTTCTCAACTGGCTTGAGATGGGTCAAGATATTATCTCTAGCCCAATCATCAAGCGACTTGAAAATTTCAATTTTGTGAGGTGGCATTGAATGTGTAACCTGGACATGTACCTCCCTTGGGGGAGCAAATGGCTTCTTATTCTCAACTCTGGAACAAGTTTCAAGCAAAATGTATGATTAGTTACCAGTACATATTATTGAAACAAATCTAAACTTTAGGAGAAGACAGATTTGGGCATTGTCAGTTCTGGTACAATTGGCATTGTGGCTGTAATATGCAACCAGATTATAAGCTGTTACGTAGTAGAAGAGGTCCCCAAGAGCATGCACAACTGTTGTGGACTCCTTCCTAGACCTCCAGACCAAGCATCCTCTACTACCATAAAATAAGCATAGTAGAAACCACTAATGGCCATGGTCATGAGAAACATCTAACCCCAGAAGGCCTGCAATGATATCCTCATCTCCAGTCTGTTTGAAATGAACATATTTATATGCACTCAGATATTAAGAACATTTTCCTGTCTTATGTTAGGCATAAAGTACGTGCAAGCTATGCTAGTGTACAGCATGGGAGAATGGGGATAAACACAGGGGCACACACACATGGTTCATATATCTTAACTGCGATAATGTATTAAAATCCACACTCTCTCATTTGTTTTGAAATAAAAAGCAGTGAATAAGCAAGATCGCCTTGAAAGAAATGGATGGAAGGGCAAAAATCATGGCAAGAAAACTGAAATCTTTTTTTTTGGGGGTGACAAATTAAGAGAACTGAAATCTAGAAGGAAATGAGATGACAATCTTCACATACTACTCCCTCCGTTCTAAACTATGAGCGTTTTGGCTTTTCTAGATGCATTGCTTTATAGACATAATATATCTAAGTGCATAGTAAAAGTTATGTATCTGGAAAAGCCAAAGTGTCTTATAATTTGGAACAGGAGAATTGGAGACCTTTCCAACATCCTGGGAGTGCCACAGCCGCATATGATAGTAAACAAAAAAGATGACCACCTAGTGACTTGGAACAGCGCTTAAGATAGTTCAGTATGGCAAATAACCAAAATGTACCACCTAGGCTTCTAACCTGCAGAGGTTATCAGGTTGGCAAAAAAATGTCATTAGCTAATGTCCCTGACCTTTTCCATACTACATGACTACAGTCACATGTTGTCCCACACAAATTATGATGTGAGCCTACTCCTAGTTGCACTTAAGTAGATTTGACTTAAGTACCCCGGGCTATGTTTCTCAAACGTTTAAGCCAAATCTAGCTCAAAGTAGGCTTCCTTAAGTTAGAACTTAGAACTAGCTGGAAAATAGGACGGTACATATGGAATCATGGTTTTGACCTGCCACTTGGTGAGAAAATAAATAAATATGCACCACGATTGAACTCTGGATGGGCTTCTATTCCCAAATTGATATGCTACGACTATGATATGATATGGCGCAAGCAGTTAGTTACATTCCAACATGAGACTTTATTTATTGATTTCATAAACTCCATCAACCCAAGCACATGAATAACAAAGAGCTTTCATGAACTGAAGAGTTGAATGGTCCTGCGGGGCGCCATCAAATTAAATGCCAACAAACTAGGCCACCAAGAACATAGGCATAGTACAGGAGGCCACAGCAAACACGCGTCTCAGTCTCCACCTCCGATGCAGACAGTACTACGATGAATGACCGCCATGACTTGGCAGTTAGGCAATTCAACCGTAGACTAGGAGGTATAGCCAGTACACCAGCTAACATGTGCAGTGCATTTAAAAGGTAACACGAGGACAATTCTAGAATGAGGATACGGTACGCGAGGAGGACGAACTGCCAGGGGCCCCGATCAAGTTGAAGGTCCCAGGAAAATTTAATGCCGGGGGTAGGAAATACGGCATGAAAGGAAATCTGAAAGGGAGTGGCGCAACAGAAACGGCCGCGCCTCGTCTCGCTCGATCGCTTGGTGTCGACGGCAAGGCGATTCAACCGAACGCAAGCGGCCAGTCTCCGGTCCCGGCCCGCGCCGCGCAGAGAAAACGACCCACCCATGCAGAATTTTAATGGCGGAACTGCGGCCTTGCCGCCTCTGATCTGCGGAGGCAGCAAGGGGCGTCAGCCATGTGCGGGCGTTGCCGCCTCGGAGACCAGGGCCAAGCTCGGCGCGTACGAGGACGAATCTGACAACCCCGGCACGACACGGGCACCCGCTCCCCAGTCCCCACGGGAGGAAGAGAAGGACAAGGCTCGACGAGCACCAAACTCTCTGATCCAACATTGCAAGCGGAGGCGACGGAACACCCAACCCGAACTGTCAACCCATCACGAACCGTCTCGGCGAGCGCGTCGCCGCCGGACGTCGGAACCGGCTCATCCATCCATCCAATCCGAGGAACCAACCAATCCATCTCATCTCATCAATCAATGGGAGGAAGCGAAGAGGAACGCGAACTGGGAGAGGATAAAGGGCCCTGACGAGCGACGCCACAGGCGAGGCGGGTGCTTACTTGGTGGAGACGGCGGACGTGACGGAGGCGGATGCGACGGCGACGAACCTGCTGCCGCCGCGGCGGCAGCGGCGGGCGGCGAGCGGCGGGGAGAGGCAGAGCGCGACGTCGTTGAGGCGGAGCGCCATCGTGGAGGGCAATGGGGAGGGAAGGGAAGCGCCGCCGCCGCCGCCCCTCGCGAGATTGGGATGTGGCCTGTGGGTGGAGGTGCCTGGTGGCGACGAACAGACGGCAGAGAGCGCGTG
>JAKNSH010128025.1:0-17230 GCA_027790015.1 Cymbopogon flexuosus | reverse complement strand
CACTGTACTAAGTAGTACTAGTGAAATTTAAGAGGTTGTGTCGAGGACACATCTAGGCAGCACAAATTCAATTAGTTCTGGCTCCAGTTCCCACCTGTCAATCACTTGTACTAGTGTTCCACTTAACTCTACCTCATCAGATCATGTAAGTGTGTGCCCCAAGCCCCACATTATAATCCATTTTGGAACAACCTTCTTAATAAATAGATATGCACTTTCCTGCACGTTAAAAAAAAAAGCAAGCAAAGTATCACCTACTTCCTTCCAGCTGCTACTACCGGCCCTTGTTTTCTCTAACACCAGTCCCCCATTTTGCCGTTATTATTCTCTAAAATCTAAATGCCAACCGTAGTACCTACACAGTTGAGGTTTAACACTTTGCAAAAAAGGGATACACAACCACCTCAAGTGGAGGTCAATTAAAAAATTCAAATGCTTTACCGTCGTGGTGTCGACTCCATTTGATATCAAGTTGTCTGCAAAAGGTGCTGCAATAGATGTAATAATCATCGAACCCAAAGGAGGGAGGACTGACACCTAGAGGGAAGAAAATGTGAATTCAAAAGCACTACATGAGGCTGGAGTAAAAGCTAGATGTCAATGAAAAATAATAACAAATCAAGATCGCCTAATAAGGGTGAGTCTTTCAATGTAAGGACCTCACTATAACTAAAGAAAGAAAGCATGTACATACCCATGCTGCTTCTGTCAAGTTCAGGTTCAGCTCCTCGCTGTGTAAGAAGAGTTGGGGGGGAATCAGTAAGAAGCTATTGTTACAAATGTTTGACATAACGTAATGAGTAATAACCAAATAGCAACATTTAATTAACATTTCCCTACATTTCTTGATCATAGTGTAACAGGTCATGCTATAGACTGACATATCACATCAAATGTAGCTAGAATGATGAGAGACTATAACAATGTGCTGTAAATTTATGATATCCGATTAGGGGGGAACGCAAGGTGACAAACCTAAAGAATGTTGGGAGCCAAGACAAACAAGTATAGTGCCCCCAACTTCCACAAAAGTGTGCATATATCATTGCCCACACCGCCTTGCTTTTGAAAAATGCTCCCCAAGGCACATCCTACAGAATAAGTAATGAGCCTGATATATTGGCAACATTTATAAGACATAAACAATCTTTATACAGAAAACATCGCATCCATTCTCTAAGATGGTTAGATTGCATAACAAGATTTAACTTCATTGGCACATAGTCGAATTAGATTTTGCTCTTCTCAAACTAAAAATTCACTTCATTGCAAGTACAGTGTGTTGATGCCAACTTGTTAGAAGATAACATATTGCAGATGATATGAAAATGGGCAGCAAACTGGACACTGAATTACATTGGTTATTCTGCCTTGACTATGAACTCATCTTTTTAATTTTTCATCAATGTCAGAACTTGATAACAGTTCTCTGACCTGATCCCTGAAAATATAATACAGTGTGATCTCGGTTAGTAGAAAACAACCTTTAGTGAATTTTGCAGATCATCCAATGATGAGTGTGATGATTCCGAAGACACATCGCATGAGATAAGACCATCAGATTCAGTAGAACTTTGTCCCAGATCTGCAGAATAGACATAGCTTTTATAATGTTTGGACTAATTATATGAGCGAAGTGTAACAAGAATGAGGTGATAGTTAAAAACATACTTGTAGCTAAAATAATGTAGACACAATTAAGCTCAAAGGGTAGTCAACAGTAATCATATAGAATACCTTCTATGAAAAATGATGAAGTTAATGATAGGATAGTGCAAACCAAATTAGGTACAATCAACTTGATACATGGACCCTTGAGGAGGTAGTCCTTCATGTAATGACCCAACAGTATAAGTTTTTACTCTAAACAAGACTTTCTTTTCAACAAATATGCAGGAGATGGGAATACAGATAGAACTAACAGAAACTTGAACAAGGAAATTCTCCACGTCTTTGGTGAGGCATCAGGTCAGGTTACTAGCATTTCTAAATGTTCTGTGAGTCCAATCCAATGCCAGCAGCAAGATATTGAAGTTGTAAAAGAGGCATTCCATGCAAAGTGCAAGAATTCCCTGCTAGTATCTTGGGCTTCCACTCTCTATCAGCAAACTTTTTAAGGCGGGTTTTTATGCAATAATGACAAGATTGCTGATAAGACCTATATGGAAAGCAAGCATGATGCATCGGCCACCCTTGTCTGTTCAGTGCTCATGGCTATTCCAATTTATCAGCTCATAGCATTGTAATTCTCTAAATGGGTAATTAAAGCAGTTGTTAAGATTCAAATAGTTTTTTTCTATGGAAAGGCAACAAAGAGGCCAATGGAGGCCATTGTATTGTTCCATGGGAGTGGGTCAAGACACTAATTTTTTTCTCAAACACATGGAGAGCTATGTATCTTTATACAATAGAGAAAGAAAGGAGATAGAAGCCCCATACAAGGCAACCTCTATGCCTCGCCTATGAGATAAGAGAAGCTTGTAAGGAAAAAAAACACCAAATGCCTAGCTGAATAGGTTAGGTGGGAGTGAATTTCAGCTGGGGTTAAAAAATCCCTTCATCTATCCCACGGCGAGCGGTAGAGCTTTACCGCCTGTGACCAAAAGGTCCAGGGTTCAAGCCCCAACCTCTGCACATTTGTGCGGGAAAGGCTGTTGGCTATTTTCCCTTCCCCAGACCCCGCAGTGCGGGAGCCTACGGCACTGGGTACGCCCTTTTTTTAGACTTCTCCAAACTAAATACAATTTTAGTTCCATCAGGGATTCGTTGCTTTGAGAAAAAGTACATAACAAAAAAAGAAAGAGCACAGAACTACAAATGTGACGCAATAAGGTGAAAAGACCTCCACATCACAACAAAAAAAGAAACACTTGTGCCAGTCATTCAAAGCAAAGAACAATCATACTTGAACTACATGAGCAAACAGATGTACCAGATTATACATACAAACAAAATAATAGTATTTCGATATACTTTCTCAAGTGGGACTGCTATACCATGACGTGCAAAAATCAATGCACAAAGCAAAACAGGAAACAGAATTTTCTGCAATTTAACAACAATTTGCAGACCAAAGAGAAAAGATGACTGTGGTTTCTCACCTCAGAGGTATTATATGCACGAAGGATGGTCAATGGCTTTGGTTTTCCTCGAACATCATAGAACACCACACGTCCACTATTTGTGCCCGCTGCTAATATAGTACCTTCATCATTATATGCCAATGAGGAGAATGGAGCCTCATGAGGAATAGTTTGTGTTGGTCGTCTTGACCCTGAATCTAGTGTGTATAACTTCTTGTCAAGGCCCACTGTAGCAATTATCTGCAAAACCAAAATATAAACCTCAAGTGTGAGAAAGACATTATTCATTCAGACATGAAATGCCAGCTGCATTTACAACCACAAAACCTTATCGCTGGATGGTGAAATACAAACACCAGTTGTGGGTGCAGAATGTTGCTTCAGCCATGAAACCTACACAACAGCTGCTAGTCAATTCGAGATAATTAAAGCAAATATAAGCAGAAGAAAGCTGATCATGCTGATAAGTTATTTTAATATTTCTGAAACAAACAATGATAACCAGGGTTATCAATGGATTATATGATTATTCAGTGAAGAATCAATTCAAGAAAGTAATTTTATAGTACCAAAAATAACAAAATAATAATCACAGCTACATAAAGACTCAAGAGTCAAGATGAGTACTTGTCAAGGGTGCCCGTACTCATGGTAGCAGGCCCTAAACTTCTCAGTTTTGTGGCTTGGGTTGATAATGGCGCCAGGAGGTTTCACTGGTCGCTCGATGGTGAAGGGTATGGGATTAAGAGAGAACAGAGAGATCAGGAATAGGTTTGCTCATTGCTTACTTCATCTCAATCTGGTTACATGGTATAAATAGAGGGACCTCAGCCTCTAGCTGGCGCCCAGCCCTCTCCTCTAGCTGGCGCCCAGCCCTCTCCTCTAAGCTGGCGCCCAGCCCTCTCAGCCCTCTCCTCTAGCTGGTGCCCAGCCCTCTAGGTCCTTGTTTGTCTCCCCAACATTAACTCTCGACTAACTCCTAAACTCCATTGATTACAGCAGCCTTGGCTGTTGCACAACCTTGGGAGCTCCCCTAGCAACATGTCGTGCGCTGGTACTGCAGATATACTGCTGCCCCCACATGACAGTACTACATCTACATGTATTTTACCTTCAAACCAAATGTGAATTTAAGTTTCCAAGAAACAAATAGTCCTGGTGGAAAAAAATATATAGCTAGAAATGTTCTAAAATGCACCCTGTTCCACCCATCAGGGAATTGGCCAGCCATCAGATTGGCACATGTCCAGCTTCTAGCTCCATGCCTCCATCTCAGGTCTGGACTTCATTAACTAAAATAAAGTGCCTTGAGCCTCTCTTTTTAAAAGGAAAGAAGCTAGTACAAAAACTTCAGAATGGGGTTTGGGCATTAATCAGGGTTATTCAACATTGTGTCACCGAACAGTTTTCCATTCTAATCACTTGGCTAATCAAGCCCTCAAGGCCCAGATATGGCTCCATCTCTGTTTATCTTGCTCTGTTCAGCGATGTTGCTATGCATGTATAGAGCCTATGCATGTATAGAGCCCTGTTTGCAGAACGTAAAATTACGCATAAGCTGGCCTTTCCCACGTGCCCAGAAAATCTGGTCCTTAGACAAGCTGCTGTACAAAAGGTGGATGTTTGGGACCTTTTTATAGCTTTTTATGAACATTTACCATGCATCATCCCTTTCCTCCAGCTCCAATCCCTGGTGCTGCAGCCAAAAATCAAGCATTCTGCAACCCCAAATCGAGGAAGCCGCCATGCCAGTCAGTCACACCTCCTCCCTCAGCACATGGGCAACTCACACGGCCATAGCTTTTCCTACCATGGCACACATGCAGCTCCCATAGCCAAAACTCACGTTTGGCAACTCTGGCCACCTCCAAGGGAACCAAGCTCACAGAGATATCATAGGGGAGCTCGACAACGGAGGTGATCTCAGTGGGGTCTCAACCATTGGAGAGCAACAAAGCAGACAGAGGTAGTGTCATGTGGGGCCGCACATATATGAGGCAACGCAGGGCCCGTGACATCCACAGGGCAGCTGCGCGCGCGGCCACAACAGGCGAGGCCGCGATCAGCGCGTCCATGCGCATGGAAGGCAAGGCCGCATCTAGTGGCTAGGCTGAAAAATAGGAGATTAGTTTCCAAGTTTGCTGGCCGGTTGGCCCTTTTATTCCCGTGTACTCGGAACATTGAGATTGTCCTTGACAGGTAGCATGGCCATGCGAACAGAGGCAGAGGGATATCAGGGGAGCGAACAAGCTTGCTAGGGGCAGACAGTATAAGAAGCTGATCTGCTCCACTGGGCCCTGCTGACAGGAAAAGCTATGTATTTGTACATGGTTGGCTTATTCTTAAGCAAATGCTGGTTGAGAAGCTGTACCTAACAGGGCCTGCTCTATGGAGCAACTAGCTGACACCCTACTGCAAGCTTAGCACCTTTTAGAATACATGGAGATGGAGCTAATGGTATCATAATAACTTTCCCTATTATCTGCTTAAAAAAATTCCCTATTATCTAAATGATAAGCTATCTTCAGGGCTGCATTTTATTTTATTTTAAAGGTTAACTCTATAACACTTGAACAACAGAAGAATAAGTACAGCATAAACAAAACCCCATGGATTCCGGTACCTTAGGAGACTTTGCAGTTGTATCCCAAAGATGCACAGAACCATCATCTCCAGCTGTCACCAACAAATGCCTACTATTTCGTGAATAATCAAGCACTCTCAGAACCTGACCTTGCATAAATAATTCAGGAAAACTAATAAATTCAGAAGGCCAAAATTTAAAGTTCAGGTACTCCCAGGACCTAATGTGAGGCATGCGCATTTTACATACAAACACAAAGAAGTAAACAAATTTACCTGTCCATTTGGATCGCTAAGTTCAGCAGCACGTGCTCCAGAAGCAAGATTATGAAGAATCAGGTCCCCCTTCATGCTGATCGATGCCAAATGTTCATCTTTGCAGTTATACATTGCACCAGTAATTGTGTCAGTGTGACCGCTTAGCCATTTGATACATCTCTTCCGCTGCAAATCCCATATCCTAACAATATGGCTGCTTCCACCAGAACAGAGATATCGAGAACCTTTGTTGCTAAAACTGATAGAATAAATGCACTCCTAATAAGAAAGTATAGGGTGCCAGGATCAGCCATGGGCACATATTTATCAAATAAAGTTATAACGGTTAGAAATATCATCAGATAATTATTCAGTAATCCCATGAATGAGAGAGAGAGAGAGAGAGAGAGAGCAGTGCCATATGCTCAAATGCCCATGTTAGATGCTGGGTAGGAAATTTCAGAGGAACCAAGCACTACTATGAGGCTTTTATTTGCTAAAATGGCTAAAAATTTTAAGAATAGCATAATAAATCTATATTAGAGTAAGAAAGAAATACAATAAAACAAACTAGCATATATAGCGAAAAGATGTCATTCTAGTCGCGAATGTTGCTTTGTTGCCAATGCCACGAAAAACTCTAAAATAATCAAAAATTCAAATGGACTAAAACACAAAAACAGTAGTCCTAAAATGAACTATTTGGCCCTCAAGTATTTTTTGGGTTGATCATTTCATTTTTGTCCTCAAAACTGTTTGTCTAGAGAAAAGCCATGGCTCAGTGCATGCAATTAGTCCAAAGTTTATCATTAAATAAAGGAAAAATGTAAGAAATGAATAAGCAATATAGCAATGTCTATGAACAAAGATGTGAAATTTCCATCCTGACATTACTAATAGATAAACAAGTAACATTTTCAGAAAATGCTAGATAAATCCCCAATAAGAGTGGCACATTCATGGTTGTAGGCATAATACATGAGCATAGAATCATACTAATGCCTGATACCTCTATGTCATCACCACGGTCAACAGTTGATGTTGGTAATTGTCCTACATTTTGACCCTTCTTATGCCACAATGAGATCCTTTTATCATCCCCAGCGCTTGCTACAATAAGATCTGCATGTTAAGGGCAGATGGTTGTTAGTGCCACTGCTTTTATTCGCAGTTTTACAGTGCAATTCAATGAGTATTGAAGTTCTGTTTAAAAAAAAACATATTGAGGATAATGTCTTGTAAAAATATATTCACTTAGGGAAACAATGGAATGCTAAATGTAACATAACAGATGTTACACTAAAATAAAGAAAAGAAAAATTGTTTCTTAGCATTTACTTGTGAAACATAGAAAAAGATATTAATAAAGTTCTCTATCACTCACTGCAGGAAAGAAATGGATATCCTGTCCTTCACCATAACAGGTCACTGGTTTGGTTAATGTATGTGTGAGCATGTAAGTACAAATAAACATGATGGAAAGGCTAGAAGTTCACATTTTAACCTGATTCCTCTAGGGTATATCCAAGCATTAGCAGGGAGGTAGCCATAGTTTTGCTAAGGGACAAAGAGTACTTAAAGCGTATGGTTTGTTTGTTGAATCTACAAATACAACTTCAGGCCAATAGATATGTAAGCTTCTTAGATACTGCTGTGTGATATCATAGAGCTGCATTGTCAAGTAAAAACATAAAGCGAATAGTATGTACAGTGCAGAATAAAAGACAGAAAGTGTAAGTGCAGTACAAAAGTGCTCCCTACCTCAATCTCCAACAGAAAGTCAATATTTGTCAATATTCATATTAAACTGCAAATATGTACGATCATGTAGTTCGCAGAAAGAAAATGCAGCAGTAGAAGTGGTGCATTTGTTGACATTGGTTTTCTTGTGAAAACAAAGCTTTGATTTCCTAATAGAAAGAAAGATAGCAGCAACAGAGAAAGGATATGCATAACCTCAGCAGCCCCAAATGGCATCCTGACTGTAGATACTGCATCAGCGTTTATGGGATCAGATACAGCTCATCAACTAATCAGTGCAAAATTTAGATCACGAGCACCCGAAGGCTGATGGCTCAGGGCATGGTCTTATACTACCTACCAGTAACCACTGCACTTGGGTATTATAAAATCTTCCCGTAATCAAACCATAAAGCAGCAAACGACAGCAAGCGACCTCAACGAGGATTTCAAGCGTTGGATCGAACCATCCAATACTAACACGTACGGAGCTCGCAGCTACAGATCCTCGCGTGACGAAGCAAAGCGACCGAATTAGGGGATCTGACTATCTGAGAGCACGCGTAGGGGGCACTCACTGGTGTGGTTCCACTTGACAGCGTTGACGGGGTGCGCGGGCGCGGGGGTGTAGGCGAGGACGCAGGGGTCGCCGGTCTCCACCGTGACGTCGAAGAGCTTCACCGTGTCGCCGCCGCACGTCGCCAGCAGTGGCGCCGCCGGATCCACGAACCCCATCGTGCCACGGGCGGAGGGGGCTCGAGGATTTGGGCTTTGGAGGCAGAGCGACGGGGTGGGGTTTGGAGGTCCGGCAGCGGCGGAGGAGCAGGAGCAGATTTGAAAATTGAAATGGGTTTGGAGAGGTTGGGTTGGGACGGACTTTGGGATTGGAACCGGCTATTGACGGTTTTTTTAGTTGAACCGGCTATTGACGTTGGAAGAGGAAGACAATATGGCTCCTGTAGCCGCTCTACTCCACTAGCTCCTGTAGCCGCTCCTCCTCTGATCTCCACTCTCTTAAATCCAAATCCATTCCCATATTGTTCCATCATCAGCCACTGTCAACTCTCGTCCGATCTATCGATCCACCCGGTCAGATTTGCCTGGTATTATCTCCTAACCAAGAATCAATCGATTTAGCAGGGAGTCTGCCGGTTTTTCCCCTTCTACTCTCTCCACCTAATCCTCCATTCTATTCACATCCTGCTTATTTACTTCACCAATCCATCTCTTTTTTTCGTCTTCTCTTAAGCCAATCTCCTCATCCTTGGCTCGATTTTTCCTTCATCGTTTCATTTCCTACGGTGCCGTCCGGTCTTGCAAAGAAGCACCTCTGTGCTAGATCAGGCATCCCTCGCCACCGCATCAGCCTTGTTCCTGGTCTTGCCAAGGTGCCTTGTGGCCGGTGCTTTGCCTTCAACCTTGCTGCTCCAGGGCGAGCCAGGGAGGGGGGCAATTTCTTGTGTTGTGTATACGACGGCAAGCTTCCCGAGTCCCTGCGCTACAGTGTTGGTTGCTTCTTCTATTGCTGCTGCGTGTAGGCCCTCACCGGACGTGAACGCCGCTTCACCGCTGTTCATCAAGAAGGCGCAATGAGCTTCCTTGCATGGAACTATCAAGGCTCTGGTGGCAACCTTGATAGTTCCAAAATGCAGCATCTTGGTCGCCTCATAACATCTACTAATACACAGGTAATTTTTCTTTCAGAAACTAGGAACTCCAAACTCACAAACACTGCACTAATAAATCATTTTCAAGTTGACCATGCTCACGTTGTTCCATCCCAAGGCCTGTCGGGAGGCCTTTGGTTGCTTTGGAAGCAGAATGTTGATATCAATATTGTCTCCTCTAGTAACAATTATATCTTTGCTCTTTGCTTTCATAAGCAATCCATGGTCAATTTTGGTTTAGTTTGCATGTATGGGGACCCTCACCACCGTAACACTGCCATAATCTGATCTGAGGTGAAAGTTTTTGTTGAAACAAATCTGAACATGTCTTTCTTATGTATGGGGGATCTCAACAACATCATGAGTGTTAAGGAAAACGTAGGTCCTAGACCTGCCAATGATCATAGAATTTCTGAGTTCTGTTGCCTAGTTAAAAATTGTGGTTTTTTATCTTGGTTATAATGGCCCTGCATATACTTGGACCAACAAAAGATTTAGTACCACTCCAACTTATGAAAGACTTGACAGATTCCTTGCTAACTCTGAGTGGTGCTCTGCTTTCCCAAATACTATGGTTTATAATTTGCCCATGATGAAAAGTGATCATGCTCCTATTCTTGCTGTGCTTAACACTAAACCTCGCAGGAATTGCAGTACTTTTAAGTTCGAGAATTGGTGGCTTCTGGAGAATGATTATGAGAGTACTGCTAAGCAAAGTTGGATCAAATCCCATCTTCGGCCTTTCCATCTCAAAACTCATTACCTTGCTAAAGACCTTCAGAGATGGCGCAAAGGCAGACCCAAAATCTCCGACTAGCTTCAGATCATAGAAAACCAAATTCATTGCTTGCAAATGCGCCCTCCCCACAAGCAAAATATTGGCATCCAAAAAGACCTTGAATACCAGCACCCAAGTCATCTTAGCCAAGGATGAAGCTTACCACAAACAGCGCTACAAAAAGAATTGGTCTGTCAAGGGGGACAGGAACACCAGTTTCTTCCACCAATCCATTATCAAAAGAGCCAAGAGAAAAAACATCACCCACCTCCAAAACCCCGATGGCTCCTTCTCCACCACCCAGGATCAACTTGCTCAAACTGCTAATGAATATTTCAAAAGTATTTTCAGGTCGCAAACAAATGATGTCATAGCTAACGAATTTCAAGATTGGAGCCAAGACCTTTACCAAACATGTAATGTAAGTGAAGATGCATACACGAGATCAATATCGGATATGCAGGAACTCCACAACATTGTTAAGAATATGTGGAGCAATGCAACCCCAGGACCTGATGGACTCAGTGCTGGCTTCTACAAATCAGCTTGGACATGGGTAGGTAAGGATATTCATGACTTAGTCACCGATTTTTATAAAACTGCTGTTATGCCTCCAGAGATTAATAAAACCTACATTACCTTGATCCCCAAAATCAATGCCCCTATCACTCCTAAAGATTTTAGACCTATTAGCTTGTGTAATGTGATTTACAAGATCATTGCTAAATCTTTGTCAGAAAGAATTAAACATCACTTGCCTCATATTATTCATCCTTCTCAAGCGGCTTTTGTTCAGGGCAGGCATATTGCTTCTAACATCATTATTGCTCAAGAGATCATTCATAGTTTTAATCTTAAGAACTGGAAACAAAAAGCTTTCTTTCTCAAGCTTGATCTTGCAAAAGATTTTGATAGAATAGAATGGAATTTCATTGCTAATGCTTTAAAAAGACAAGGATTTAATGATCATTTCATAAGCTTGATTTATAACTGCATTTCTACTACAAATCTTTCGGTGCTCATCAATGGAGAACCCAGCCCTGTGTTTTATCCACAAAGAGGTATTAGAGAAGTTGCCCCCTATCACCGTACTTGTTTATTATTACTATCAATGAGCTCTCTGTTTGCTTGCAGCGTCATTCCAGTGAACAAAACATAAAAGGTATAACATGGGACCAAGCTGTCCATGTATCCATGCTCTTCTTTTTGCAGATGACTTGATTATTTGTGGACAAGCTACTCGAGAGGCCACCAATATCAGCTCCATCCTTCAATGCTTTTGTAGGGCCTCTGGTCAAACTCCAAACTTTTCCAAATCTTCAATCACCTTCAGCAAATGTGTTGATGTCCACAGTAAAGAAGTCGTGAAAGCCATTTTTCCGGTTCCTGATCTAGCACCTAACTCTATACACCTTGGTCATCCTCTCATTTTCAATCACAGTGATAGAACCAAAGCCTATGAATTCATTCTTAAGAAATTCAAAGCCAAACTAACCACCATCAAAGCCAATAAATTAAACCATGCTGGCCGCCTTGTTTATATCAACTATGTTCTTGCGTCCATCCCAATATACTACATGTCAACCATCCTCTTCTCCAAGAAATTCATCTCAAAGATCACTACTATCATCAGCAATTTTTGGTGGGCTGGTGTGAGGGAAGACAACTCCACTACATCCTTTCATTTCAGGTCTTGGAAAGACATATGCAGGCCAAAAAATGAAGGTGGATTGGGCATAAGAGATCTTCTCACTGTCAATCGAAGTCTTATTGTTCATACTACATGGAACATTGCTACTGGTAAGAACCCTTTTCTCACTCACATTCTTAAAGCTAAATATTTTTCCAATACAAGCTTCTAGCTAGCAAGTAATTCCCCCACAAAATCTGCCTTCTGGTCCTTTGTGCTTCAAGTTAAGAAGATTCTAGTGTATAACTGCATCATCCAAATCCACAATGGTCACTCTAGCATTTGGTCCACTCCTTGGTGTCCAATCTGGCAACAAATTCATGATCATATTAAATTACCTATCACTATTCCTACTATGCCTAGCACTATCTCTGATCTTTGGGACAATACTACTCAAGACTGGGACCTTAATTTCATCTCTCAAATCTTTGACAATCATGCTGCTACAAAGATCTGCAACACATAGATTGTCCACTCATCCAATCCTAATGTTATTACCTGGAAACCTGCTGCCAAGGGGGTTGCTTAGCCAAAGAAGCTTTCAACTTTCTAAACTCTCAAGTGCAGGTACAGATGAACAGGCAAGGATCTAGGGGAATCAGCGATCATGCCATGACCATTCTAAAAAGAACATGGAAACACAAACTCCTTTCTCCAAATATTAAAACTTTTGTTTGGTGAGTCATTAGGAGAGCTATTGCTACTGGTGCACGTGCAGGAAATCTTTCTACAACGATAAGTAAAAATTGTGACAGGTGCAACATGCTTGAAAATGATGCTCACCTTTTTTTTCACTGCCAGTTTGCTAGAGCAGTTTGGTTTTCCTCCAAAATGTCATTGTGCACTTCTAGTCAAGGGCAAATCTTTCTACAAGGATAAGTAAAGATTTCGGTGATTGATGCTACAACCACTGACAATGCCACCCAAGAAGCGCAAATTGACCCTTCCTGTGCACCAGTGCAACAAAATGGTGAGGGGCGATTGCAGCTCCTAGACCCGAATGGGTCTTTCATCTGAAATTTCCATTTGCAGGCTTCCAAGTTTCATTGCAGGCCCAAGATGCTACTCCGATGCCTCGTTGTTGCCTGACACAGCCTCAAATGACGCAAGACCGGCTGGACTAGGAGTTTTCCTACTTCATCCTGGCCGACAACTCAAGTGCTTCATCAAGGCGAGAACAGACCAAGCTACTTCAGTTCTTATGGCTGAAGCTACTGCCATTGCCCTCGCTGCAACAATCACTTCGCTGCTTGGCATCAACGAAATTACCTTCCTCACAGATAATCAGCTCTTAACAACTTTCTTCAATGGAACAAGACTTGACACGCCTCCTCATTGGAGCATCAAGCCTTGTACTCAGAGATTTCTAGATGCAGTTCAGAACTGCCACTGGAAGATGCTCAAGATACATAGGGAGCAAAACACCACGACACATATCCTAGCTGGCCGAGCTTTTCGTAGCTCACCAAGTGCTTCTATCAATGCCCAAGTCCATTGTACTAATATGTCTCATGCACACAACTGCCCTCTCAAAGAGGCATTGAACTTTGTACCCTGGGGGTGATCTCCCATTTAGCAGCTGTTTGTTGCTAAAATAATAAAATTGCCTTCTTGTCAAAAAAAACTAGACAAGAGCGGCCGCGGGACCCACCTAGGGCCTTGGCCGGCTGATCTGCTCGCTTGTGTGCAATCCAAGGTTCCCCAGGGAGCCAGATTCAATAACTTTGCAGAGTAACTTTATTTCCAGTATCCATCCTGGAACAACCAACTCCCAGCATTCCGAAGCAAAAGCTTCTCAGCCTAATCAGCTAACAGAGGCAGTGCTTTAGCTGCTGCAACCCAAACAATGAATCACACCCAAGCAAAATTTTCTAGCAAACAAAATTACAACCAAAACACTATGCTGATTCCAGAAAGAAAATTACAACCAAACTATGCTGATTCCAGAAAGAAAATTCAGCACCAGTACACTCTCAAGAACGTAGAATAAATAATTCAAGTGACATCCATACTCCAGTGGGCGCGGACGCCACCTCCCTCGGGTGCGAGCGCGAGGAGTTGGAATCGAGGAGCGAGGCAAGCACCCCCGCGAGCTTGCGGGTTCAGTCGCGGCGCGTGGCTCCATGCGGGGAAGAGGAACACCGGAGGGGATGCCGATGCTGGATGAGCCGGATAAGCTCCGCCCCTCGCGCGGGTTCCTCGGCCGTCCCGACACCGCCGAGACTCCTCCGACCACCTCACTCGGTGTTCCTGACGGTGCACCACCACAGCAGCAACACCGGAGGCACGATCTCCGCTGCGAGCATGACCTCTGCTAGGCACCGATGCGGGCTACGCCGTGGGTGTGACGCGCAGGCTCCTCCTATCGATGTTTTATCACCGATAGCCCACCAACGGGGTACCCGTTTTTGTTTGGAGGAGCTTGACGAACTGCGGAACTCGGTGGTTACGGCAACAAACTTGACGAGACAGATGATTTTATACTGGTTTGGGCCCTTGACTAGAAGCCAAGTAATAGCCTTTACGTCCAGTCGGCGTTAGCCTGTTGCGTTGTATTGATGAGTATGCGGTGTGTGTAATTGCGTCTCTGTGGTGGAGCTGTGGTGCAGTTGTGAGAGGTCCCATTGAGGTCTCGATCTAGGGAGTTTTGCCGTCCTTTATATAGTCCAGGAGAGGCAAGAGTCCTAGTCGGTTACAAAGTAGTGATCCTAGGAGAATCATGAAACTATTTCTAGTAGGATTACATGTATGGAATTCTAGTTGGAATAGGTCTTCTTCTCTCTTCTCTGTGGGGAAACCCTAGGGTCCCGCGTCGACAAGCCACCGAGCATTTCAGGGTTGAGCTTCGGAAGCCTTTTGAAGTGAAACCTTGAGATGGTCTTCTTTTGTTCTTATGAGATGGTCTTATTTTGTTTCTTCTAAGTTCTTCTGAAAGGGCACTCACTGAGTGTAGCCCCCAAGCCTCTTGCTTTTTGGAATAAAAGTTGGAGGGTTAAATCTGAGAGTTTTTGATTTTTCGTCTTCTTGTAGGAGGGTATCCTGCAGCCTCCGAGCCTCCTCCGAGTTCTTTTTCTTTATAAAAAGAAAGAAGTCAGATGAAGGGTCTTGATTTCTTGTCTTGGAATTCTTGTAGTCTTGTGTGATTGTGATGTCCGAGTTCATTATTGATTAAGTCGTTGCGCTGCCCGAGCCCCGAGCTTAGTCTTGTGATGTCCAAGTTGCTGTTTTGAACAACCTGAGTTGTTTCTTGAATATGCACATTTCATCCGGGTTGTTCTTAATCAATCCGAGTTGTTTCTAGACTTGTATGATTCTTGAGTGTAGCCCTCGAGCTTAGTCTTGTGATGCCTCATCAGGATTGTTTCTTGATCAATCTGGGTTCTTGTCGATGAAATATCGGCGACAGTCCACCACGGGGCTACCCTTGGTGGTTATTTCGGAGGGGGCAAGCTATCAGAACTAGCAATCGAGTGTGATGCAAGACAGACACCGAGGTTTATCCAGGTTCGGGCCGCGAGATGCGTAATACCCTACATCCTGCGTCTCTGTGGATTGCATTGCAATGAGTACAAGGTTCATCCCAGATCGTGGAGATCTGGGTTACAAGTTGAGATGTGATCTCTGATGAGATGTGCCTGTCCTTCTAGGGAACCTCTGCCCCTCCTTATATATTTTGAAGGGACAGAGTTACAAAAAAAGTAGCCTATTTGGTACTATTATAATGTCGTGCGGTGCACGTCGTGTGCTGCATGTCTTCATCTTCTAAGCTGGGCCACCATCTTTGAACGAGCCCAAAGGTAGCCGTGAGGGTATAGGGGTTAATACACCCACAGCTAGTCCCCGAGCGTCATGTATCTTGAGGAAAACATCATCTTGACTTTAATTGAGCAGTGAAGCTTGACGTTCCGCAATGCTGATTACTGACTCCATAGTGAAGGTGCGTAGTTGAAAGATGCATGATGCTCTTTAAGAAAAAGAAAAATGAATTCCACATCATGATGACGTGGTCCCACGTTAACACGTGGTGTTAAAACCACTGAAATGCTAACATGGGTTGTCCTCATGGGGAGAGCAGAAAAACAGACCAAGTCATCGCAGGGTGACGTGGTTCCACGTAGTCCCCAAGGTTGATAGAAGATGAATATATTGTGTCAAGCTTTAAAACAAAACCAACGAGTGGACTGGTCAGACCGAGTCCCCAGTGTTGAAGCATGGAGGGACGCGTGGCACCATTGGTCTGCGCCAACGATTGGTCTGCCTGTCACGTGACACCGAGTGGTCTGGCCGAGTCCCAAGCGTTGAAGCGTGGAGGGACGTGTGGCACCAGGTGGTCTGCGCCAACGATTGGTCCGCCTATCACGTGACACCGAGTGGTCTGGCCGAGTCTCCAGCGTTGAAGCGTGGAGGCGAGGCTGTGCGGTGTATGTGTTGACGGTACTTAACCATCAACTTTATATGTCAACAAAGAATCAATAAGGGCTAAAAAGATCATCACCATAGACTTAGGGGGTTTTAACTAACAATTTCCACAAGTTTTGGTGAATGTCTATTTCTACAGGGGGATATCAGGAAACAACCAAGGATGGCCCACATGTCAGATTTACATAGAGAGAAACAACGCAACTACCACTTTTCTGTAATCAGGAAGGTTCGCGAAGACTCTGGACCAAAGCGGGGGCCGAGCCGCCACGGTGGCAGGGCGTCCGCCCTAGATTCTAGGGCGCCCGCCCTGGCCTGGCAGCCAATCAGGCTGAGTCTCACGGATCATGCTCCCACCGCCTTCCAGATGCAATAAAAGCCGTTCATTTAAGTCGGTTTCTCTTCACTAGGGGGAGGCTATATAAACAGAGCCCCTAACCCCAGGGGGAGGCATCTATCTCTCATATCCTTCATTAGAGAAGATCATTAGAGGAAGCCACTAGCAGAGTTAGGGTTTCTCTTCACCAGAGAATTAGAATAGCTACTCCTAATCTTTAAGTTCTACACAGGTTTAGACTAGATAGAGAAGAGTCGGGCGCCTGTGTCCGGAGCTTTAGATCTGTGTCTACAAGTTTGGTACTATCTTGTATCTTTCTTCATGACTTTATTCTAAATATCATTATGTCTCTATTTATTATGTTACTAGTTTGCTCTAGTTTTTTATTTAATATAGCTATGATTGATAATGAGTTCATGTATATGTTTGCAAAGCGCTTAGCTCTCTTCGCGGGAGGGTTAAGTGGTAGAGTACATGTAAGCATGGTGTTTAGATGTAGTTTACCTGCAAATGCACCCTATTGGCCGGGTCGTGTGGTAGATCGCGGGAGTGACAGTCCTGTTGAGTCCTTTGTAATTCATCCCCCATCAGTAGGACTGGCAGAACAAAGTATTGCCTGGTTAGTCCTGCTATGTCTTGACTTTCCAACGTAATATTCCTTATGCATGAATAAAG